>PVJH01031898.1:0-23262 GCA_004026705.1 Nesogale talazaci
GGACGGCTGGACCACTGAAAACCGTTAACGTGTGCAAAAAAGCCTTCGCTACCATGATGCTCATACACTGCAGTTTGTAAGAAACGAAGCAAGTGAAACCACCTCGCTGGAGAGGGGATTGGTTCAGTTGATTGTAAAGCATCCATACAATAAAGTAGGATGCGGCCAGTAAACATGTCATTAGAGGAAAAGGTTTCAGAACTCGGGAAGACGTGAGTATATACATAATTGGAAATCGGCATGAATTGCTTTGGAGTTCAAAGCCACCCCAAAATTTTTTTTTCTGGTTTTTCTTTTGTTTCTTTTCCCCTCCCAAGGGGGTGCACTATTCCTAGAAGTACTGCAATACCAGGTCGATGCATGGAGTGGACGGAGCAAGCTCCTATTCCATCTCCCTGCTCCAAAAATCCATTTACTATATCGTCCTCAGATAGAAGATATATCAGATTGTAAACTGATAAGAACAGATACTACACTCAATCTTAGCCAAAAGGCCGAGAAGCGATTTGGTTTTTATTCCAGATGTCAAGTAAGTCGGAGTGACTTGCCCAGGTGTGTAGAAGCCGTGCAGGGGCAGGGTTCGGGGTTTTGAGTAAGTCCTGGACTGCTAACGTCAAGATCAGCAGTTCAAACCCACCAGCGGCTCCACAGGAGAAAGAAAGATCTATAAGACCTTCTCCTATCACGATGTACACCCTCGGGAGCGTCCCATAGGAGCCCTATGCATGTGCACGTGAAGGTTGGACATTGAATAAGGAGATGGCAGAATAATCAATAATCAATAATCAGAATTATCAATCCGCTTGAATCGTGACGCTGCTGAAAAGTATGGGCTGCCCCATGGACTGCCAGAAGCTCGGACAGGTGTCTCAGATGTGTTCCTGGGGAGCGAGGATGATGGGACGCTGTCTAGGGGACTTTGGACATGTTGTGAGCAGAGACCAGTCCCTGGAGAAGGCCCTTGGTAAAGCTGAGGGGGAGGGGAAAGAGGAAGTCCTAGGACTGGGTTCTCCTCCTCTTGTGAGTCAGAACTGACTGAACCTAACGGCGGCACGAGTCAGAGACGACCTGGCGGCAGTTGTTGGCTTATTTATTTATTTGAGGGGAAGGTGGGGGTGGCCTACCTGCTAGCAAGTTAGTCGACTAAATTGCAAATCATTTCTGCCAAGGCATTCATTTAAGCAAAACCTTTTTGTTGTTGTTTCTAAATAATTTTGTGGAGGGCTCATACAAATCCCACCACGATACATCCACCCATCATATGCAAAGCGCATCTGTACACCTGTTGCCATCGTCCTTCTCAAGACAATTGTCTTTCCACTTAAGACCCTGGTCTCAGCTCCTCATATTTCCCCTCCCTCCCTGCTCCCTCCGCCCCCATGAACTCTTGATAATTTATAGATTGTTGTTATTTTGTCATAGCCTACACTGTCCAAGATGTCTCCCTTCCCCCACTTCCCTGTTATCCATCCCCCCAGGGAGGAGGCCGTATGTAGATTCTTGTCATCGGTTCTCCCCTTTCGACGCCTTTCTGATGAGATAAACCCCCATACTAATTGAATGGCAAAACTGCCCTGGGTGGTTCTTCACGGAGGAAGGACCAGCGCGTGAGTCAGGGCAGCTTCTCGCCCTGAGGCTGCACTCGGCTCTCAGGCCACGTGGACGGAGCGTGTGTGCACAGAGCGCTGTGCGGGGAGCGCTGGGTTCTTTCTCGGGCAGAGCTTGGCTGGCGGTGTGACCCATGAGCCCCATCTCCCGGCCACCACCATTCACCTCTGTGTCACCTCCGCAGCCCCACAGGCACCATGTGGCCCCAAAGCGATCGAGATTTACAAGCTGGCCCTTTGCAGACAAACTGGCCAGGCCCCTGAACTTGTGGATTTGAAGACTCCTGGGTCGGTCATCAGCCGCTTAAACATCCTCACCACGTCTCTGCGTTCCAGGCAGGCCTCCCCACGAGAGCCCCAGAGCTGGCAAGCACTTGGCGGGCAGCTGCCGTCCCCAGATGCCCTCTCGCCGCCTCTGCGGAATGGCCAGCTCCTCCAGTGGGGAGCCCCGTGGTGTCTGAAGGCTGGGAGGGGGCCTGTGAGGAGAAGGGGGTGGGACGGTAGAGAGGCCCACCTATCAGGAGACTGGGGCATCGTCCTAGGGTACAGGGGTTGGCAGGTGCCAGGGAATCGGTTTGAACACGGCAAAGCTGGACCCTGACTCGGGAAAACTGAAGAAGAGCAGGTCCTTGCGGACGGCGGAGTGGGCAGAGAATTCCGGCAACTCCAGGGACTGCAGGAGAAAGAACAGAGCTGCCTTGGGAGAAGCCCAGCCAGAATGCTCCTTAGGAAAGAGGCCGGCCAGACCTCGCCTCCCATGCTTTGGACAGGTTGGGGAGGCAATCCGTAGAGGAGGGGTAAGGACGGGTCAGCAGGAAAGAGGGGCTGGGTTGACACGGTGGCTGCACAACTGGCTCACACAGTGGCACTGAGGGTGAGGGTGGCAACAGTGTTGCCTTCTGTTGAACACAGGGTGTGTTCGAGGGCACCAAAGAGCAACATAGTGGATAGTTTGTATCTGTTTGTTTCATTGTAATTAAATAATAAATGCAAACACAAAACAAGATTGTCTCAGGGCTACAGGGAAAGCGGTCCTAGCTTGAGAGAGGAGAGAGCCCAGGGCCCATGTCAGCTTGCAAAGGTACCCACGCTGACCACGAGCCAAGGAGCCAGGCCTGGAGAAGCGCCGCCAGGATCTCTGAGCGCGCAGGGGAGGCCAGGATAACAGCACGAGGATTCCCCGCTTCTGGGATAGTCAGTCAGAGACCCTCGTATAATGGTGGAGTGCCACAAGGCCGGCAATTCAACACCAGCGGTTACTCCTTGCAAGAAAGATGAGGCTCTCTAATCCCCTAATGACTACATCTTGGAAACCTCCAGGGAGGAGTTCTCCCCTGTCCCAGAGGTTAGAACGGACTTAATGGCAGTGAATGCGCGTGGTGACCTGGAGACAGCGGAGCACTGTCTCTCCCACACTGGGCTGTGAATGGAACAGGTCCATTCAGAAGTGCCTCTGAAGGAAGCCCTGGCCACCTGCTTCTGGAAAAATAAAACAGAACAAAACAATAGCCTTTGAAAACCCAATGGAGACACTTCAACTCTCTCTCTCTCTCTCTCTCTCTCTCTCTCTCTCTCTCTCTCACATATACACACACATAGCTGAGTCCAAACCCACTCAGCTGAGCTCACGGCCCCCATGTAGACTGGCTCACCGAGACTCTGCAGGACACCGGAGAACTGTTCTCTAGGGTATGTCTGTTTTTTCTTTCTGAGAACTGTAAATCTTTTTGTGGTTGTTGTTTGTTTGTTTGTGGGCATCACTGCCCTCTGGTGGAAGTGGGAAGCCCAGCCTTGCTCCTGGAAACCTGCTGCTGGATTTGAACCGCCAAGCCAGTGGGCCGCAGTCCCACACTCAACCACTACGCCACCGGGGCTCAGCCCTGAACTGTACATCTTTATAGGAGCAGACAACCTCTTCTTTCTCTTGGGGAGTGGCTGGTGGGTTTGAACCGCTGACTTTGCACAGAGCAGCAGCCCAATGCTGAACCCACTGCCCAACAAGCAACCATATCTATGTAGTCATATAAACAATGGCACTAAAAAAACAAATTCAAATAAGCTGACAAAATCCAGTGTGTGTGTGTGTGTGTGTGTGTGTGTGTGTGACACCCAGATGACAAATTCTCACAGCCTCCGAGACCCCCAGGGGAGGTCTACCCTGTCCTTCAGGGTGCCTGTGAGCCAGCACGGACTTGTCGGCCAGAGAGAGTTGAGATGTCTGGACGATTTTAAAATCTAGCTGAAAGCTACAAGGGAAGGTGGACACTTGGAGGTTGGATCCTTTCCCTCTTTTCTCTCGATGAGAATGGTCCTGAGAGTGAGTTGGGAGAGCAAATGAGTCAGCCTGTGGAAATCAGTCGGCATTCACAAGCTCTCTGGTTTGGGTATCCGAGGAGAAAGCAGCAGGCCTCACGCCAGCTCACTGACCTCAGCAGGGGGCCTGTGCCTGTGCCTGGACGGGGGACACTCCCAGGCCCTCTCACAAGCGCCTGTGTTCTCAGAGGAGTCCCTTTCCCCCACTTGGCGAACTTCCTCCGCCTTCCCTCAAAGACTCCAGCCCCTCCCTGGGGCCCTGGAAGGCGCTGTGCTCCCCAGGGGAGGGGTCAGCTGTTGCCAACACGTGGTCCTGCCCCAGCCCACGCAGTGGCTCCTTCCAGCAGCTGACCTTGCATCCCCTGAGTAAGCAGAACCTTCTGGAAAACGGCATTCCTCCTGGAAGCCCTCCAGCAGGATCTGCAGCCAGGCTCTCTGGGCTCCTGTCCCTCAGACCGCCTGTGCTCTGGAGTGGAGGGGGGGCTGTCACCCCGAGTGACCCTGACATTTGGAGCTTTTTCTGGTGAGTTTCCTCTGGCCCCGAACTCACAGCCATGGCGTCAGTTCTGACGCAGCGTGACCCCAGGGGGCAGAGTAGACCTGTTCTCAAAGGGTTCCCAAAACTGTACACGAGGAGTAAATCTCTTGTTTTGTTTTGTTTTGGGGTGGGCATCACTGCTCTCCGGTGGTGGGAGTAGGAGGCCCAGCCCCACTGCTGGAATTGAACCTCCATTCCCAGTGGGCCGCAGTCCCGCGCACAACCACTACGCCACCGGGGCTCAGCCCCCCGAGGAGTAAATCTTTACAGGCACAAAGAGCCTCACCTTTCTTCCCGAGAAGGGCTGGTAGGTTTGAACCAAAGACCTTGGGGTGAGCAGCTCAGTAGGCCCTCGGGCCACACTCACTGCTGCAGAGTGGACTCCCACTCACAGCACCCCGACAGGACAAGGTAGAACTACCCGCGTTGTTTCTGAGGCCGGAACTCTTTATGAGAATAGAAAGCCTCGGCTGCTTTCCCCAAGGACTGGCTTCGAACTGCTGACCTTGTGGTTAGCAGCCCCACATGTAACCCCAAGGCCAACTGGTAGAAGGGCTAAAGGGAAGGATGGTGTGACATAAACTTGGGACCAAATGTAAGGTTCAACTGAGGCACGAAGAGATGGACAAAGGTAACTGACCGCACAAGGGAGAACAGCAGGCGCAGCGACATTTTTATTAGATAGACAGAAGCTCTACTTAGAGAGGTTCCCTGACCTAGGCCAACAGGTCAGAGAAGTCACGCCCCCCTGGGCGGGAAGTCAATCCTGTCCTTCCTCACAATTTAAAATGACTCCAGAGCCTTCAATACGTTCCTTCCAACAAATGAAACCACTGAGATCTGAAATAACCACCTTCAGATGGTTTCAATGTGACTTCAGAGCTGCACCTTCACACAGAAACAGGCACAGAGGGTCCGCGAGCCGCAGTTTGCCAACCCCTGGCCTATGGGGTCTGGCCGTTTTCAGGATTGTTTGTCGACTTCCTGCTGCTTTCCTTGAACCCCGGGTCATCTGGTCTCACTTCTTATCTTGCACCTTTTGTTCTGGGTGGCCTTTGGTCTTGGGGGTGTTCAGCCCTTGCTGTCCTGCCCCGGTCCAGACAGACGAGGCAGCACCATGAGGACTGGAGTTTGTTTGTTTTTTTAATAATTATTTCTTTATTATTTCTTTTATTATTTTATTTTGGGGGCCATTGCTGCCCTCTGGTGGGAGTGGGAGGCCCAGCCTTGCTCCTGGAGAGCTGCTGCTGGATTTGAACTGCCAAGCCAGTGGGCCGCAGTCCTGCACTCAACCACTATGACACCGGGGCTCAGCCCTACTGGAAGAGTTTTTTTTTTGAGGGGGGAGGGGCATCACTGCCGTCAGGTGGTGGGAGTAGGAGGCCCAGTCTTTGCTCCGTGGAGCTGGAATCGAACCTCCATCGATTTTTTGTTTTGTTTTGTTTTCTATGGGAAGAGTTTTAATGAATCGCCCTGGATCTGCTGAGACTTCAAAGATCAGCTCTTCCCCCTCGACCTCTCATCCCAAATCTGGTTCCAGCCTCAGAAGCCTTATAGGGTTGTGGCGAATTGGAATGGGTATTAATCTCCTCAGAAGCAAACTGTCTCCTGCAGAGGCACGGCTGGATTCAAACTTCCCATCTTCACATTGGCAGCCAGGCATTCAGTGTCTCCTTCTTCTGAAAACACGGTGACAGCATTCCCTTATGACTCCACTCGCTCTCCTCTGCTGCTTCTGTTACTGGTGCAACAGCCTGATTTGCATGAGGAGAGAAAGACAGCTTTGTTATGGGCGTTTTTTTTGGAAAAAGGCCTGAGCTTATCACTGTGTAGAAAAGAAGGCCACGGGGCCCCCCTGGGGGGCAAGGCTGCTCAGTGTTGGGAACTCTGTGCACTGTGGGTTAGGGGCTCTCTGCTGCTAATCACAAGGTCATTGGTTCAAACCCACCAGCAGTTCCCCAAGAGAGGGCTGAGGCCGTCTGCTCCCATAAAGATCCACAGCCTCAGAAATTCTCTGCAGGATCGCTCTGAGTCAGAATTGACTTGATGGTGGTGGTTGGGTTGTTTTTTGTTTTTGTGCTTATAAGTGCCTTCAGGGATATTTTCCATAAAAAAATAGATTTCTGCTGAAATGCTGCGCATTTTTTACACGCCGATTCTGGTGTCACCCCCGCTGGCAGGGTTACCGAGACGCCACGGTAAAAAGCACCATCATGATGTACTTCACTGCACCCTTCAGGTCCGCCTTCTTCCGCACCCCCCAGGAGGGCGATGGGGCCGCTCCGGGGACCCGGGCCTTGGCCCTAGGCCTGAGGAGGGACTGCCCCCTTCCACTCCGATCCCCCCACATCCTTCAGGAAGCGCTGCGGAGCCTCCCGGAGGCGATCTGAGGGTCACAAGGCCACTGGCCTGGAGACCCCAGAGTGGCGGTGCCACCCCCAGGAACACCAAGCTTGGGTCCGTGACCCCGCACCTAGCTCCAGGCATGCCGCAGCGCGCCCCTCGCCGCACGCATCCCGAGCGGCGCACTTGCCTCCCGCACCGCACCCTGGGAACCCTCGCCGCGCGCCCCCAGCTCCAGGCGCCCCCAGCCCTCACTCGCAGCGCCCACCCGGGTCCAGGCTCCCCGCTCCGCGCACTCGCCGCGCGCACCCCGTCCCCGGCGTCCCCTGCCGCGCGCTCCCGGAGCCCCACCTTCCCCCTTAGCGGGACCAACGTTAGCGAGCGGAGTGGGCCAATCAGAGCAGCGCTTGACGCCGGCCGGCGAGCTTCTGCTTTGCGATTGGACCAGCCTGCCTGCCGGCAGAGGCGGGGCGCGCGGGGCTCGGCCAATGGGAGCGGCGGTCGGGTGAGGCCCGTGGCCGTGGTGGTCTCGATCCGGTCGGCAGGGGGAGCGCCGCCCTCCGGCCGCCTCCGCCGCCGCCGCCGCCGCCGCCGCCGCGTCACGCCGAGCGCTGCCGGGCGCTAGTGCCCGAGCCGCGCCCCCTGTGCAGAGCCAGAGGGATGGTGGTAGTCACGGGGCGGGAGCCAGACAGCCGTCGCCCGGCCGGTGCCATGTCCAGCTCCGACGCCGAGGACGACTTTCTGGAGCCAGCCACCCCGACGGCCACGCAGGCGGGCCACGCGCTGCCGCTGCTGCCCCAAGAGGTACCGGGCCGGGCCTGGGGGTGAGGGTCCCCCAGCGGGAATGGCCGAGTGTGCCCCTGCGCGGGGCAAATGGTCCTCAAACCCTCCACCGCGCCCCGCCGGCGAGGATGGCGGGCCCCACCCCGCTGCCCCGCCCCCACGGGCCAGCGGAGGGAGGCCTGGCCGCTAATGGGACCTCGAGCACAGGTGCCAATGGCTTCCCCGGAGGCCCAGGTGCAGCTGTGCCCCCTGCCCGCGGCCCGCGGCCTCACCGCCCCAGAGACACCCCCTTACCCTCAGGAGCAGGGCAACCCCGAGGCAGATGGGGGCTGCTGGGCATTGGGGGTGGAAACCAGGAGCTGGAGGCCAGGTGGTGCCAGGTGGGGAGCCCGGGCCGCGGGGACACAGCCCCCAGGGCCAGCAAGCCAGGGTGGGCGAGACTGAAAGAGGGGTGGGTCCCACTAGCTCCTTGCTGACCTCCCTGGAACTGTCGCTTCTCTGCCCTTCGGTCACACCATGTGATGATCAGGTGAGGGCTGGGTGTTAGTTTCTAGGCAGCCCCAGCCCCAGGGGCTGCAGCGCCTGGAGCTGCCGGTGAGCTTCTCCCGCTGCTCCAGCACTCAGAGCCTGTGAGAACGGACAGGGCTAGCCAGACGCTCAGGAACCCTGGTGGTGCAGTGGTTATGCGTTGCGCTGCGAACCACCGTGAGGTCCGCAGTTTGATACCACCCGCTTCTCCGTCGGCAGCCAGGCAAGGATGCTCTCTTGTGAAGTTACAGCTGCGAAAGCCCACGGGCCCGTCCTTCCCTGCCTTGTATGGGCACTATGAGTCCACTGGGGGGAGGGAGTTGGTTTTGGACACTGCCTTGCCTTGTGGTGCCACCCAGAGCTGCCCCTCTGGGTGGGTTTTCTGGAAGCGGAGCGCCAGGACTTTCTTTGTCGGCACCTGTGCGTGGATTCAAGCAGCCAGCCCTTTGTTTGAAAGTTCTCACAGCAGTTGGAAGAGAGGGGCTCAGGAAGGCACGGTGGTGTCGTTTTTTCTCAAGAGCGGTGAGGGAGAGGGGGTGTGTGTGTGTGCGCGCGCTCGAGCAAAAGGAGCGCTTTTGTGCATTATCATTAGAGGAACTATTTGGGGGGGTGGCACAGAACAGGGCGGCCTTTCATGTCATTGTGCATGGGGTGTCCATCCGCCGGCGCAGACTTGACAGAAAGCAACAGCAGCTACCTAGAAGCATCAGGAGACATTTCCCACTTCCTTTGGGAGTAGCTCCACCCCGTCCTGCATTGACTCGGTGGTGGTGAGTTTGTCTTTGATTCGGGGCCTCCTTCACGACGTGGGAGAAAGATGAACCTCTCCTGTCAAGGTTTATGCCCTTTAGGCCATTGTCCCCTGTCCCCTCAGGTCACTGAGTTGGATGGCAAGTGGGTTTGGGATTTTATTTCACAAAGGGTTTTAAAGGCGGGGAAAGCGCCTGTCTGGATAAGCATGGATGACTTTCGCTGGCACCATGCCATTGCAGAATGGGCAGGGGGGTAAACTGCCCATTGATCCACATGTCTGTGGGAGAAAGAGAACGGGCCTCGTCTCCTTCTGATGCACTGGGTAGAAGCTGTGGGCCACGGAAGCCTACAATAACAACAAAGAAAAAGGCCTGAGCTTCCCCAAGTGGGCCCTGGAGCTTCCCGGGTGAGGAAGGGGTGCCTGGAATTTCCCTGGGAAAATCGCACTCAATTTCCCTGTACTCCACCCCTCATCCTCCACTCCCCCCCCCCCCCACCAGCTAGCTCTCAGTCAGGTTAGAGCCAATCTCTGAAAATCAGTAGGAGGCCATGGGGAGGAATTGAGAATGAGCTGTCCCAGAGGCACCTGCAGAGCCCTGCCCTAGACGTCTGGCCCAGGGTTGGGTCACACCAACCCTCAGTTTAACATCTGGTAAGGCCACGGGACTGAAGAGAAGAAATGCCAGGGTACCACACCCATGGGGTGTGACTCAGACCGGAGGCCCAGGGGCGAACATGGGGTTCCCTCCATCCTGGGCCTCTGGGGAGCAAAAGCAATCCAGGGCCCTCTGAAAATAACCAAACCGAACCCATGGCCATTGTATCGGTTCCTACTGACAGGGACCCTGTAGGAGAGAGTAGAAGTCCCTCTGCGGGGTTCCCCAGCTGGGACTCTTTACAGGAGTCCAAAGCCTGGTCTGAGGAGCAGGTGGTAGAGGGCTCCCAGCCAGGCTTGCTTAAGAGCCGGGCAGGTGATGTCTTGTTCCCACCCAGAGACGCCCCCGAAGGCAGACTGAGTGCTCTCTCTGCTTCGGAAAGGTCGTCCCCCTGACCACCCAAAGGAACAGCTCTTGCCTGGCGTGTGATTGGACTCCATAGCAACCGACAACAGGAACAACATTTGGGGGGCAGGCCTGGGCCCAGGCACCAACCTAACCCCTTCTTGACGCCTTGATTCCTCGTGCCTTATTTAGTCCAACTGCACTCCAGGAGGGCGGGGTGAGGGGTGGATATTTGGCCGTGGGCTTGAAAGAAGTGGTCACCATCTCTGTCTTCCCAATCCAGCCCTTGGGCTCGCCAGGGGTGGAGGCAGTTTGGAGTTTGGTTTTAGAAGTGGGCTAGTCCTTGAGTGGGGCAAAGGGTTCACACACTTGGCTGCTGACCGAAAGGTCAGAGGTTCGAGGCCACCAGAGGGACCTTGGAAGAGGGGCTGTGAACCTGTGTACCACAAATGAGCCCCCAGAAACCTTTGGGGACCAGTTCTTCTGGCACACGCACGGGGCCACCATGAGTTGGCATTGACTCGACTATTTGGGGTGCAGCGAGTAGGACCGGGCAAGTATCCCCGGGGACCCCGGGCCCTGGACGTGGGGGCATAGAGTGGAGGGGGTGTGGGCCCCGTCAGAGAGCTTGTCTCCCAATGCACCGCCTGGCTGAGCCCCCGTGCCTCCTTTGCAGTTCCCCGAGGTGGTCCCGCTCAACATCGGAGGGGCCCACTTCACCACGCGCCTGTCCACCCTGCGGCGCTACGAGGACACCATGCTGGCCGCCATGTTCAGCGGGCGGCACTACATCCCCACCGACGCCGAGGGCCGGTACTTCATCGACCGCGACGGCGCCTACTTTGGGTGAGTCTCTCTCTGCACCCTCACCCGTGGCCTCTGCCAGCCTGTCACGCGGGTCTGGGGTCGGGACCTGTGGGCATCTGCCTCTGTCCCTAGAAGGCCGCTGTCCCTGTGGACGGCGCAAGCCCAGCGCTGATCATGGACAGACGGCTTGGCAAATTGTGGTTGTTCTTGTTGGTGGTCTGCGCCTCCGGGTGCTGCAGGATGGGCCTGCATTCCTGGACTGGAACCCCCAAGAACCAAGCCCCGCTCCGACAATCCTCCAGGACAGGCACTCCCTGCCCGGGGCGAGATCACATGTTGCTGAAGACGAAGGGGGAAAGTGCAAAGTCCCTCAGGACATGGACAGTGAAGGTCATCACAAAAGGACAATAGCTGTCGCCTGAGAGCACTGTTGTCACAGAAGAACAAATACCGAGATCCCGGTTTTCATACCAAGATGGTGACAGGGAAGCATAGTTGTAGACCGGCATTCCCTGGGGCCAGGGAAGGACCCGTCCTACATGGGACCAGCTGATTCCCCAGACTGTGCAGGGTTCCGTGGCTGTGCAGAGGCAAACCAAAATCCCACCCACAGACTGCCACCGGGTCGGTTCTCACTCCTCCCAACCCCACAGGGCCGAGCTGTGCTGTGTGTAGATTCCAGCAAGCTGCAGATCTTGCTGGGAGCAGACAGCCTCATCCTTCTCCCAAGGAGGAGGGGCTGGTAGATTCAAACTGCTGACCTCGTGGCCCCCGAAGCCACCAGAAATCAGACTGAGAAGTCACAGACAGCCCTCACACTGCAGCGGCAAGGAGTCAGTGGGATGCCACCTGGTGGCGACGGTGCTGTAAAGCAGCCTGAAATCCAGACTCAGGAGCTCTGCGGACCTCAGTGTACCCAGGTGGCCTCCAGGCTCCTGCCCACTCCCTCTCCCTGCCATCCAGTTGATCGATGCTGACCCAGAGCCACCCACAGGGGAGAACTGCCCCCGTGGTTTTTGAGACTCTTTATGGGAGTAGAAAGCTTCCTCTCTCTCCCGTGGAACGAGCAGCTGGGTTCAAATCGCTGACCTTGCAGTTAGCTGCCACACCACCAGGGCTCCTAGTTCAAAATAAAAACACCGACGAAGGCCAGGAGGGGCCCATGCGGGGTCCCCTTCTTTGACTCCACCCAGAAAAGTCTTCAACGTCTCCCGTGGTTGAGAAGGAACAGAGCTGCCCGACAGGCCTGCCAGGCACGGCGGTCCGAACAGAAACCACGGGGGTGACGGGGGGGGGGGGGGGGGGGGGGCCGGAGAGGCACAGATGGTGTGCATTTGCTTATTAACCTACAGGTGAACAGTTCAAACCCACCTGGCGGCCCGGGGGCAGAAAGTCCTGGCAGGCCGCCCCCCTTCAGATGACGGGGAAGGCAACACCCCACTCCCTGCCCTGAAGCATGGGCCTCCTCTGTCCCCGGAGCAGCTGCCTTCTCAGCCGCGGCAGCGCCATCGCTGGCCACCTCCCTCCCAGGGAACGTGGCCAACATTTCTCGCTCAGGAGGCGGCCAGAGAGCTGACCACGCCCTTGACCTTGAATGAGATGACCAGAGAGGCAGAAAGCTCCCACAAACCCCATGCCTCTGTGCTGGCTGCCAAGCCGGAAGGAACGTCCACACCAGGGAGGGGTCACGTCTGTCTGCTTGGGAATGTCGGGGTGTCCCCTGTGGGCTATCAGTTGCCCCCCCAGGGGCGAGGAAACAAAGTGTCACTTGGTTCCGCAGGGCTATAAAAAGACTCCTGTGCGCTGGCAGTTTGGGGAAGGACAGTGCCTGCTGGTTGGTCCCAGTTGGCAGCCCCTGTAGCAGCCGCCTGTGCTGGGGCTCCCTCCAGGACTGGGCTCTCCAGAGCTCCCCAAGGCTTGCGGAAGGGTCTAGGAGGCCACTTTGGGTCTCAGTTTGTACTTTTCACTGTGGTTGCAGTGGAGGTTTACAGAGCACATTGGTTATTCATTCCACACTTTATTTTGGTTTGGGACCTGGGTCTGGGTCCCCCTCGAGGTGTCAGCCCTCGCCTCACTTCCTCCCTGAGTTCCCCGTTTCCTGTCCTCCTCCTTTCCTGGCCCTTCCTGCTTTCTGGACTTTTTCCATGAAATTTTTGACGAGCCCCGCCCCCCTCCCTGTTGGTTGAGATTTTTTTGCATCTGTGCTCATAAAAGACACTGTCCTATTGTTTTCTGGTGGGGCAGCTATCTTTCCCTGGTTTGCAATTCCTGGTAGCACAGGGGTTGCCTGTTGGACTGCGATCTGCAGAGTTAGCGATTTGAAACCACCAGTCCCTCTGCAGGAGAAAGACGGCGGTGGCGGGGCTTTTCACGCCCGTTAAAGAGTGACCCTCTCAGAAAGCCACGGGGGCAGTTCTGCCCTATCCCGTGGGGTCACTCAGAGTCAGGACCGACTCGATGCCAGTGAGTTAGTTTTGGTTTTGGTCCCTGGTTTGGGCAGAGCCCTTCCTTCTCTCTCTTGAGAACGTGGAACCCGTATTGGTGTCGATTCTTTAAATGTTTGGTAGACTTCCCCAGTGAAACCATCGGATCCAGGACCTTGAGTGTCGTCGGGAGATTTCTGAACACTGATTCTATCCCTTCTGTTGTGATGAGTCTGTCTCTCAATTGCCTCCGGGGTCAGTTTGGGTAAGTGGCAGCCTCTAAGAATCTGTCCAGTCCTCCAGCTTCTAAGACAAGACCGGGCCCAAATGGCTAAAGCAGTGTGGGAGGAGGAGGAGCACAAAGTAGAAACACTCTCCGTTGGTGATTTACATATCTTCTGTCCTGCCCAGCTACAGCTATCACATCGGTGTGGGGGCTGCTCTCACGGTAGGGCCTCAGACTAGAATCAGTCCACACATCCACGGTCAACGGACTTGGGACAAAGCAGCCAAGTCCATTCCGTGGAGAAAGAAGAGTCTTTTGAGCCAGGGATGCTGGGAGTAGCGGCTTCCCGAGTACAGAAAAGGATCAGGCAGGACCTGTGCCTCGTACCAGAGCCAGGCTCAGAACGGATCAAGGACCTGAATGGGCAAATGAAAGCCAGCGCGTTTCCAGGAGAACATGTTGGGCTGCCCAGGCAGGCTTGACTCCCAACAGTAGATGATGCCAGGTGGAACAGCGGAAGATAAGTGGGACCCCATAAAATAAAACTTTTACTCATCTCCCCCTCTCACGTGCCCCCCCAAAAGCTGTCTGTGTGTGTGTAAGACAACTTAATAGCAAAAAAGATAAATAACCCAAACAAGCAAAGGCTTAGAATAGACATTTTATGCAAAAAGACATCATTGACACATGTTAGGGTGCTCCATATCCTTAGCCACCAGAGAGAGGTGCCGATCAAAACCCCAAAGAGATACCCTTTCATCTCCACCGGGATCTGAAGAGTAACTAGCAAAATAACTCACATTAAGGAAGATGGGGGGGCATTTGGGACCCTTCTCCATTGCTGGTGGGAGTGCAGAATGATCTGGTCACGGTGGCCAACAGGGCGGCGACAGCGGTTCCTCGGGAAACAAAAACCAGAACTACTGTGTGGCCCAGCAACGCCACCCTTACACATGGACCCTGAAGACTTGAAAGCCGTGACTCAGAGAGACACGTCCGCCAGTGTTCACGCAGCACCGTCCACCATAGTCCAAAGTGGAGACTAAACTACGTAATAATGCCCATCACCCTCTGAGTGGCTGGACAAAACACAGGGGGAACATACCATGACCACCTGCTGCCCCTCCAGGAGGAGAGAGTCGTGATACCTGCGGCTCTAGGGACGGAGCTGGAAGGTGTGACACCAAGTGCAGTAAACCGGTTCCTAACAGGATGCATGTCATAGGCCCTCACTTACGTGAAAAGTCACCAAAGCAAACGTGCCCAGAGGCCAGAGTTGCTGAGAGCAACAGGGAGGGAGAACCAGGGAGGTCAGGCTGGTGGAACCAGTGGGGCGATTAAAGGCAGCTTGCGCAGACCGCCGTGCGGCTGCCAGTGAGCGGTACCGCAGTACGAAGTCGAACTGGCAGAAGTTGAGCGATAGGTATGTTTACAACACTGCCACCCACACACCCCCGCCCCAAATGAAAGGTAGATGCCGAGGCCGTTCATGTACAAGCGCGCACCTCATGGGAGGTGGCTTCTTGGTGTGGAGGGTCCGAGTCGTGGTTTCACGGGACATCCCAGTGCAGCTGCCTAATAACATGTTTGCTGCTTCTGTTGTGCCTCTTGGCTTCTTGTGTAACGCCTGGATCTCAAACGTTCACGGGTCGGGCTGAGCCCCGGTGGCGTAGTGGTTGTGTGCGGGACTGCGGCCCACTGGGATGGAGGTTCAATTCCGGCTCCCAGGAGCAAAGGCTGGGCCTCCTACTCCCACCACCTGAGGGCAGTGATGCCTTAAAAAAAAAAAATAGAAAATGGGAACTGTCTCCTGTTCAAAAAAATAAAAAGTTCACATGTCCTTGATTCACCGGGAGCAACGGAGGGGGAAGGAGAGTCAGAAAGAGGAGCAGGAGGTGGAACGTGAGACTCACTGCCTCCATGAACAGCTGCCTCCTTTGCCTTGAGCCAGAAGAACTGGATGGTGCCTGTCCACCACGACTGAACTGTTTGAACAAAGATGCCAGCGCGGAATCAAAAGGGGGCACATGCAGGCCAGCATGTCGAGTTCTCACAGAATCCAGAGTTTCTGGAGCCTCGCAGGGTGGATAAACCCCCAAAGCTAAGATCCTCTATGAACGTTCAACCAGTAACATGCCCCGGAATCATCTTAAAATGGAACGATAATTTAACTTGGGAGTAAAACCATGTCCGCCTTGAGCATGATGCCAAGAAGAGACAAGAAGCTCCGGGCGATGCGTTTCTGTGCCTGAGGGAGGAACCAATCAGAAAAGGGGGTTGAGAACAGTGGCCCGGCTGGAGGAATTTCCTCTGTATCAGCAGCTTGGACGTGTGCAGTCTATTGTCGTGAGTGCATTTGAATCTTGTGTACACCAGGCTGGGCAAAGTAGCCAGGCAGCGGGAATGAGGAAGACCTTCAGCGAGACGGGTGAACACCGGGCTGGGGCTCACACATAAGAATGACCTTGAGGGCAGCGCTTCGGTCTCTCTCAGAGACAACTCCGCCCAACAACATTCTCCGAAAAAACTGATCGGGATATCCTGGGGGCCCTAGACGTGGGAGTGCTAAAGGTCTTCCTCCAAGCTAAAAGTCTTCCTCCAGGAACCCCATAAACTCCTGTCCCGAGCAGCAGAAGCAGAAAAGGAACCACTCCGAGGCCTCTCCAGAGTGCTCTCTGGTGTTGAGGGGGGCCCCCTCCACCCACCCACTGCTGGGGGGGGCTTGTAAGATGGGCCCCCGCCTTGGGAACCAGAGTGAAACCTGCACCTACCCAGCGACCCAGTCACACCCCTCCTGGGTAGCTCCTGGGATGGAAAGCACACCTGCATTCTCACCAACAGCCCCCAGGCGGGAGCTACCTCGGCGTCCACCAGGTGCCCAGTGGACAGAACAACATCACAGCAGAGCCGAGCTCCCTGCCCTGGGCGACCCTGCAGGAGGGGGTGAGGCCCTCACTCTCTACGGGAGGAGAAGGCCTCATCTCTCTCCCGCCGAGAAGAGGCTGTAGGTTGCGGCGAACTGCAGACCTTGAGGTTAACGCACGACTCCTCATCACCATGGTGCTGGACCACCAGTCCACACCTACTCCAGAGGGGAGGAGGCCTGCCCCACGCTGCCACGCAGAGGGGTCTGGGAAAGGACCCCATCCCACCTAGAGGAGCCACAAGAGGACCCGGGTGGAGCCAGGTGACTTGTGCGACAGAGCTCTGGTGAGGCCGTGAATTGCTCACGAGTGTGAGTGTGAACCCGCCAGTGCTGGCTCCCAGGGAGCGAGATAGGACTTTCCCCTCCCTTGAAGAGTCACCCTCTCGGGAGCTCCTCCTTGGGGGTGGGGGTGGGGGCGGAGAACAGTTCTGTTCTGTCCTATAGGGACGCCCTCCGTCAGAATGCGCTTGGTGGAAAGGCGGTCAGGTTGAATGAAGGGGCGAGTGTTTCGTTACTTACCTTCACCCCAACAAGACACGCAGCAGCATCAAGGCAGGTTGGGGGGGTGGGGGGCGGCTCCACGGCCCCGGTTGGCCAGGCGGAGGAGGACACTGTCTGGAAACAGAACCATTCCCCGCAGTGGAAGCAGCCGCGGCCTCACCCCGGGCCTCGCCTGCCTGCCTGCCTGCCTGCCTGCCGTGCAGCCCGTGTGTCACTGTGTGCTGGGAAAATACGGTCTTCATCCCTGGGGACGGGGAGGGAAACAAGGAGCCATGAATGCTTTCTCTGACCTCCCCTCGCCCCCACCTTCTAAACCCTGTTGAGTGCGTTCCTACCTCACTTACATGGGTTGCCGTGGGTCAGCAGCCAGGCAGTGACAACGGGCTGGGGTGTTTCCCCCATGAATTCACGGAATCCTCTCTGAATACCGAGACCTAGCGCCCCGCCCAGGGGCCCCTGGTCACCAGCCCCCTCTCCTGCCCGCTCAGGGATGTGCTGAACTTCCTGCGCTCAGGGGACCTGCCGCCCCGGCAGCGGGTGCGGGCCGTGTACAAGGAGGCGCAGTACTACGCCATCGGGGCGCTGCTGGAGCAGCTGGAGAACATACAGCCGCTGAAGGGCGAGAAGGTGCGCCAGGCGTTCCTGGGCCTCATGCCCTACTACAAAGGTGAGGGTCAGGTGCATGGGGGAGGGGGTGGGGACTTTGTTCGCTTCCTCTCGCGCCTGCTCCCAGAGCACTCGGTCTGGAGTGGCCCCCCTGTCACACAGCCTCGGTTTCCTTGTTTTGCCCTGTGTGGGGCGGGCGGGCATCACAGTTCACATCCTCAGCTGCTCCCCTAAAAGCTGTTATTTCAAGTCGGCTCTGAGGTGCTTAGGGAGGGAGCAAGACCCGCTTCCCCAGCGCGTGTCTCTGCAAAGCCTCCAGGGCCTGGGTCCAGGCTGACACCAGTGGGGTGGCCATGAGGCCCCTGGGCCTGGTTCTGTCTGTGTCCTAACCCCCTCCCCCTGCCCCCAAGTGCGTCACAGCCTCCCGGGGCGCCCCTGCCCAGCCTCCCCCCGTGCGCCTGCTGTGCTTGCCCCCACAGACCACCTGGAGCGGATCGTGGAGATTGCCCGGCTGCGCGCCGTGCAGCGCAAGGCCCGTTTCGCCAAGCTCAAGGTCTGCATCTTCAAGGAGGAGATGCCCATCACGCCCTACGAGTGCCCGCTGCTCAGCTCCCTGCGCTTCGAGCGGAGCGACAGCGACGGGCAGCTCTTCGAGCACCACTGCGAGGTGGACGTGTCCTTCGGGCCCTGGGAGGCCGTGGCCGACATCTACGACCTGCTGCACTGCCTGGTGACGGACCTGTCGGCCCAGGGCCTCATGGTGGACCACCAGTGCATCGGGGTGTGCGACAAGCACCTGGTCAACCACTACTACTGCAAGCGGCCCATCTACGAGTTCAAGATCACGTGGTGGTGAGTAGCCTCGGCGCTTCCAGCAGGCACCCGCCGGGGGGGTTCTCCCCCAGGCCACATGCAGCCTGCCCCTCAGCCCTGCACCTGATGAGGGCACCTCGGCCTCCATTCCCCCCGCAGCACCCCAGAGGCCAGCTGGCAGGGTCCTGGGAACCTACGCCCCCTGCAGGCCAACTTGGAGGCATGGCCCTCTGAGCTGGCTGGTAGCTGATGGGGTCTCCACGGGTTCGACGGGGAAGTCCAGGGAGCGACCGTCCACCTGAGTCTCTGACCCTCCAGGGAGACATCCCCCACTGCCCTTCCTGCCCATAGCTATAGGGGAGGGGGGGGCTGCCTCAAGTCGCCAGCCTCCCCGAACTGAACGCGGGAGTACCCCTCCCCAACTGTGGGAAGATACGGACTGCCCACCCGGCCCCCCTTCCCCAGAGCACAACCCTCACTATCTCCGGGAAAAGTCACCGTAGTTGCCAAAGCAGAGGACCACACCGGCCTTAGATCACCGCCACGTTTACAGCCTGCCTGGGGGCTCACCACTCCCCACCCACCTCCCTCCTTGCTGGGGTGTGTGTGTGTGTTACCTTCTTCCGGAGGAAAGCCGAGTTCCAAGCCTCCCTGAGGAGAGTTCCCAGAGTCTAGGCAGATCTTTTTCTTTGAGGTGTAGCCCCCTCCTGGTCTGCTGGTCAATCTTGGAGTGAGCCCCCTTTCTCTCCCCCTGGGGGTGTCCACTCTGATCTGGGGCAGCAAAGGGGGAGCCCGGCAGCAGCCCTCGAGGATGCCCTGCTGCTCCCACCATCCACAGGGAGACCTCCTGCCCGCTGCAGCCTGGTGAGGCCCAGTGGGCGGGCAGGCGGTCTTTCAGGCAGGCAGGAATGAGAATGCCCCAGCTCTGTCCCTGAGACCTCCCTCAGGAGTGTCGGTTCCTTCCCCGGTTTCCCCAGGGAGGCCTTCAGAAGCTGTGGTGTGTGGGCCAAGCATAGGCCGGCTAATAGATAAGTGAGCGGTTCAAACCCACCAGCCGACCTGTGACAGAGAATCGAGGCAGTCTGCCTCTACTCAAGATTCAGCCTCGGCCACCCTGGGGCCGTTCCAGTCTGCCTGCAGGGGGGTTTAGAGAATCGCTGAGGGCACCCCTGTGGGTCTCATAGGAGCAGACTGGGCTGTGGAGGTTAGGACTGGGTGCCAGAGAACCGGGCTCCAGGTCCTGTCCTTCTTTCTGGGACCAGAGGCCATGGACCCCACTGGTGCCTGAGGCAGAGGGCGGGGGTGGGGGCATTGCGCCAGAATGCCTCGCTTATATGAGTGAAGGCACAGGGGAGATGGATCTCTGAGCCGAGAAGAGTGGCCTACAGCTTCCCAGGCAGGGGCAGGGGGCAGCCTCTCTCCCCCATGCCTTCAGGAGCTTCTCCCCGAAGCCCGGTTCCTGACTCATTCTGACAGCAATGCCCCCCCTTTCCATGCCCCCGAGAGGCAACGCTGCGCAGGGTGTGCCCAACTCTTGGCAGCCCTAGAGCCGGCTGCTCGGGAGGCAGTTGGGGCGAATGGAGCCCAGTGCACAGGACTGTGGTCAGCAGGGCGGCCTCGCACCGGGCCCCAGAGCCCACCCTTTGAGGCATGGAGGAACTGTCTGCTCACACACACGTTCCCTCAGGAAAGGGCCAGAGACTCACCGGGTGCTGCGGGGTCCTGGACAAGGAGCTGTGGCGAAGCGGTTTTCCCCGCGGTGGATGCTGGGCCAGGTGGGCAGACAGGGCAGGCAGGCAGAAGGGAGACAGGCGCCCACTTGCAGCGCTTTCTGATGGAACCAAGCAAATCCAGCGGCCCAGTGTGAGAGGCCAGGGCCAAGCAAGGGGGCAGCCTCCAGAGAAGGGTCACCCTGGCGGCAGTGGCTTCCACCAGTCAGCTACTGTCCAACCCTCGATAGCCGGCCCAGCACTGCCCAGGAGGGAGGGCCTCAGGAGAAGAGTTCCTTGAGGCATAGGAAGTATCCGCCAGTGCCCCTCACCTGCCTCCAGACTGGCCAGTGACCCCTACAGAGCCAGACCCCAGATGTGCCACCGTCCGTGGAGTCCGGTGCGTTCTTCCCAGGCACCAGGTTCAATGGGCTGTAAGACTGCTAGCTGCAACAAGATGCGCACGCGCGCGCACACACACACGTGTAACCCTGCCGGCAGCAAGAGGAAGAGGCCATAGCCAAGGCACTGTTCTGAGCAAAGGGGGAGCTGGAGAGGGCAGCCTCCACTTCTGCATGGTTCTCGAGGCTGCCCACTGCTCCCCGTCCAGGAGGCGGCCACTCACTCGGCAAAGGTCCCCCTGCTGTCCCGGGGTGTGGAGGGGTCCGTCCGAGCAAGGGGTTTGACCCTCCCATCCCGGGTGGTTCTCTGGAGGACTGGGAAGGCGACATTGGGGGGACATGTGCGAGGTGGGCCGCCGGAAGAGGCATCGAGAAGCCACCCCCAGACACCATGGGCTCTTCACACAGCGTGTCTGACCCCCGCCAGAGACTCCAGCACCTGTCTCCTGCACCCACCTGACGCTTGGGGGAGCTCCTAGGCCTCCCTGACTGCGGATGCGGACTCAGAGCTGCAGGGGGTTTGCTGGGGGCAGCGGGCGTGTGTATGTGTGTGTGTGGCAGTGGTGGGAAGAGGCAGTGTTTCAGTTGTGGAAGAAACATTGTATATTTGTCCATGTGTGTACACTGGGGCAGGGGCTGGGCACAGGAGGAACAGAGATTGGGCAGGCAGGCAGGTGCCAGGGCGTGTACCGTCTATGTGCCGGGCTGTGGAAGTGGGATGACATGGCCCATGCATGTTCATGCCCCGCTCTGCGAGCACGTGGGGGCATGGGGCTGGGGACCCTCGGGTGGCATTAAAGTCGAGCATCAGAGCCAAGGGTGTGCTTTCATTTCCAGAGCTGCTCGCGTTCCCTCCCCCCACACTCCCTTTACCAGCTTGCTTTCCACAGAACTCTGGGTGCATCTGGAGGGTGGTGCACTGAATCAAATGGCACCCCCAGATTTTGCAATCAATCTCGCTTCATGTGGGTCTGCCTGGGAGGCACTGCCCTGAATAGAGCAGCTGCTCCCCTGATTGGAGGGGAAACCCGACAGAACTTCCGGAATGACTCCAGCCCCATCTCAGCCCTGTGGGCACCAGACCTGTTGTAGCACAGGCAGATAGCTCCACCCTCCCATCAGTGACTCTGAAGTGTCTCCAGGGCCTTCCAAGGGGAGAGCTGGGGCTCAGGTCCACTGAGAAAGATGGACGTGAGCTGCCCATCCTCTGACGAGTCCGGCACTTTACTGGCTAAGGAGAGGCCTCATCAGGATGGCCCTTAATGTTACTTCACAGGCGAATCAGGAAAGGTGAATTCTGAAGAGAAGGGAACTAACTACACCCTCCCCTCCAGCTGTCCCCAGCCCCGCATCTCTGGATTATTCTGACCTTTAAACAAAGCACATGTGTCCCCTGACCCCATTACTATCTGTACACAGCCCAAAGTCATAAGGCACTGTGACCTTCTGATCTGTCAATCTCCCTTCTGGACAAATGCCCTCAAGGAATAAAGAATGCATCATGAGCAGACATGCACACCGATGTTTGTTGCAGCAATTCTCACAATAGCAAAGACATGGTAGCAATCCCAAACCCCGATGATGGAGAAATGAATAAACTCAGGTACATTCACACAATGGAAATCTTATGCATCGGTAGAACACAATGACTGCTCTCTTACATACCGCAAGACATGGACAAAACTAGAAAACGTTCTTAGGAAACTTCGTCAATCTCCTAAAGGCAAATATTTAGTAACACCGTTATTATAAAGAAAAGCAGAAACCTGGTTTCTACACCAAAAGTCAAGACTAGGGAATAGGAAGAGGTAAGGGACAGGATATTGAGGAAGGGAGGATGGAGAGGAAAGGACCACATGGATGGAAGGTTTAAACGGATGTTGATTTCATATGTTGAGATTGGCTGGGTAGCTATATACAGTGAGCTTTAAAACAAAAATCCCTCTCCTTCTCTCTCAGACCTTCATTTTGGTCTATGTGACTGAAAAAGAAAGAGGAGGAAAAATAAAAAAAATGGAGATGGAGCCTTCAGTGGCAGACAAGTTCACTGCCAACGTGAAAAAAAAAAAAGTACTTTGGTTGTCGGGTCTGTTCCAACCCCAGAGACCTTGCTGTACATCAGAGGAGGACACTGCCCCGTCCTGCCCCTCCCTCACCCTGCCACTGTGCCCCTGTGCCAGCCCATCTCGTCAAGAATTGTCCTCTTTGCCCTCTGACCTCAGTGTCCAGCTTCCACCACCGAGGTTTCTAGAAGATCTGCCTGATGTGCATTAGAGCCTAAGAAAGTTACTGGGAACTTTCTCCAATCTTTACATCCCATTTTCCCACAATCTTTGAACCACCCCCATATTCCAGACCCTTACAGTTCTCTTGGATCGTTGGCAAGGCCACTTGTTGAGGATTGCGGGGCGGGGGCACTGAAACTCTCCAGCAGCAGACTCGGCACCCACCCTGCAGGATCAGGTGACAGGTGGTGACAGGTTCAGGAGTGTCAGACACACACACACACCACCCTGCTGCCCCATTGCTATGCATTCATCTGAGAGAACACAGACCGCAGAGGCAAGTCCAGAGAATCCACATAAAGAGATTGTGAGTTCAAGTACGGGCTGGGTTCTCTTCTCCCCAGTTAGCAGACTCAAAGAACTCCCTGCCGTCGCGTCAATTCCAGCTCCTGGTCACCCTGTGGGTTTCCCAAACTGTAGGAAGTAGTCTCTTGCTGACTGGTGGTTTCACACTGCTCAACTTTCGGTGACCCAACCCCTAACGGACTACCCCACCATTGCCCAACCCTGCACCACCCTCACAACCGTGGCTATGTTGGAGCCCAATGTCACATTTGAAGATAGTGAAGTATCTTTCCCGGGGGACGGCAAGATCAGTTATGTGCACCTTGTTCAACCAGCACCCTTATTCACTCTCAGATTTTGCTATCAACCTTAACACGAGCTCAGTGTGTCAACAATGAATCCTCCCTTCCCCCC
>PVJH01031899.1:0-23236 GCA_004026705.1 Nesogale talazaci
CACACACACACACACACACACGGCCAAGGCACTTTAAACACGTTATACTAACATTGCAACTCAAGTGCATCAAATCTTCAGTAACCTTCCTTTTTCATTGTCCAGTTTTCACATACATGTGTGAAAATACCAAGATTTGGGTCAGGTGCACCTTAGTCAAGTATAATCATTGCTCTCCAACACTTTAAAGAAGTCTTGTGCAACAGATTGCCCAACACCATATCCTGTTTGATTTTTTCCCTACTGAATTCATGAGAAGTGTGGACCTGAGTAAAGTTAAATCCTTGATAACTTTAATTTTTCTCTCCATTTGTTCTGATGCTCTCTAGTAATCCAGTCGTGAGGATTTTGGTTTTCTTTATATTGAGTTGCAATCCATATTGAAGACTTCAGTCTCTGATTTTCATCAGCACGTTCTTCAGTCCTACTCACTCTCAGCAAGCAAAATTGTGTCACCTTTATGTTGCAGACTGTTAATAAACCTTCCTCCAATTCGGATGCCAAGCTATTCTTCATATAAACAAGTTTCTTGGGACAGATTATATAACTGTGACAAACACATACCTTTCCTGATTTAAAACCATGATGTGTTTCCTTTTCTATTTGAATAACTAGGTCTTAGTTTACACAGGTTCTGCATAAGCACATTTTTTGAACTACTAACCCTCCTTTTTGTTTCCAACTTCTCAAATGCCAATTGCCAGTAATTTCCAATGCATCTTCATGGCATGTTTGATCAATTTCAGTGTGAAGCAGTTAATAGAATTCTTCGATTTCTCCTTCACTAGGTTAAAAAGTTCTAGTGGCCCTGTCGGGTTAGCATTGAGCTGCCATAGGGTCAGCAGTTCAAACCTGTCAGCCACCTCTGCAGAAGAAAGAGGGATTTTCTGTTTCTATAAAGATTCAAATTTTTCTATGGAAAATGATATGGTGATACATAAAGCAACTGGAAATTGAAATCCCATATTGATCCAACAATACCACTGCTAGGTAGAGGCCCTAAAGAAATAAGAAACACAACATGGGTGGAAGTGTGCCCTCCCATGTTCATAGAAGCTCAGTTCATAATAGTGACAAATTGGAAGTAGCCTAAGAACAGTGAAAGAATGGATAAAAAAAGATGGCACATATCCACAATGGAATATTATGCATCCCTAAAAAGCAATGAGTGCATGAAACACCACATGACAGAGAAAGACTTGGAAACCATTATGCTGAGTGAAGTCAATCACTAAAGGACAAGTATTGTACATATGCACTACGATAGGAAGAAACATCAACTTAACAAATCGTGGGAATCAATTCCTGAACAAAAGAAAAGAAGGCTACTACTGGCCATGAACCATACATCTCCCTTTTGTGCACTTCACAAGAGCCCAGGTGAAAACGGACCCCACATTGCCTGGGGTCATTCCTTCAAGAGGGGGGAATTGGGAGATGGCTGTCCACTTGAGGTCACAGAACATCAAAACAAGGTTTAGCCAAATCAACGGAAAGAGAAACTTGCAGAAACTTCAAGTCTACACCAGGAGAGGGGACTAGCTACAGTGTGGAAGAGACGCTGAAAGTTCTATTGGTGAGTAGGTGAGTGGGAAGAACTAGCCTCACAGTGAGAAGGGAAGCTAAACAATAAATGTAGGGAATTTAGGGGGATAACAGGCAGATTTTACGTTCCTGGATAGACACTACAAATATGTTTCTACGGAACCTTCAATGAGCCACACCATGGACTAAGTATCATGATGCTCATAGAGGCTAACCTTGTGGGCAGCATAGCATAACACAGGGGCCACATCAGAAAGACTTAACATAGAGGACCCACTGAATAAACTGAACCCTGCCTCAACGTTGTCTATATCCTGGACTAAGAAGTGGGATACTTGGATAGGAGAGGAAGCAGAGAGAGAGTGCTCCAGGTCTGTGGAAGTGGTTGGTGGTCATTGAACCTTGAGGGCAATACCCAGCTTGGTGGGTGTTCAATGGAGAGGGACCCAGGATCATCATATGTAGTACTTCAATGCTCACCTTCCAGTGCTGTGAGAGGTTCGATCCTTTTAGTACGGATCTGCACTTGAAATAATTGATCCAGGAAGGTCCCCTGGCAACAGTTCCCATTACTGGTGTCAACAGAGCCCAATCAAATGAGAAATTGTACTGTGTAGGGCAAAAAAATGTGGGTCGCAGTACACAGTGAAACTGGATTCATATAGACTTCTCCTATCAACAGTGTCTGGAGTGCTGGGTCATTCGGAAAATCGATAATAATAGTGCAATTAGCTTATACCCCAGAAGGGTGATTGACAACGCTATACATCTTTGTTTATATGGGTTTTTGCTTTCCAAATTGTAGCTTGTTTTTTTCTTTTTTTTGTTCTCTCTCTCTCTCTCTCTCTCTCTCTCTCATTTGGTGGCTGGCTGGCTTGATTGCTATTGGTGCAGTTGGTTTCATAGGGTTTTGATTTTTGTCATATTATGATCGTCAGAGTAAACCTGAGATGTACAAGCCCCATGGATTTTAGCTCCAATTCAGGAACAGCTGGTTTGGATAACATGGCCCTGTTCGATATTCCCTTTCCATGAAATGATCACTGAAGATAAGGGTGCTACAGCAAAGTGTGGTGAAGAAAGTAGGGGGTGCTTAATTATCGATCAGAATAGTGTCTGAGGTCCTAATGGCTTGTATTGAAAAAGTCAGCCATCTAGAAGAGGAGTCAACTAAGTCCACACAGAAGAAGCACACCAGCTTGTGTGATCCGAAGATGGCAATTGTGAAATTCAAATATGGTGAAGGGAAACAAACCAGAACTAAAATTATGAATAGCCAATCTGTAAAAGGCTAAGGAGGGCAGTCGGAACCTGAAACCCATCTGCAGACCATCTAGTCAGACAACAGCTGGCAAATCCCCGCTAGCCACAGGCAAGAGTCTCATAAAGTCTGGCTATCAGGCAGACATTGTTGCAATCTTGATTATGCTGGAGTCAACTCAATTATTTGGCCAGTTGACTTCCCTGAAGCCCCAACCTGAATTTGTTCTGGGTTCAAATATATCTTACTGGTTATATAACAAAAATTTATTCCCTGACTTTTAAAATATTTTATGGTGGTCTTTTCTTTCTTATCATTTGTATTTTTATCTTTATGCTGTTATTATTATTATCATCATTTTATCCTTACCACTTCATTCTGATTTTGTTTCTGTTGGGTTTTCCAGTTAGCGAATTACAGGGGGAGTATATGTATAGTGATAATAACTGATACAAGGGCTTAAGGGGGATATAGGAGTGAAGGTGAGTGATAGGGAAGGGAAGGGGATTTGGAGAATAAGCAATGAAGTCTGGCAGAAGAGAGGAAACACTAGAGTTTATTCTGATTGTACAACTTATTTTAAAGGTGATTTAACCATGGGGCGGGAGGATGTTCTAAAATTGGTAAGGATTGAACAAGTCTTCTTAAACTATTAAAATATATGATGTGTATATTACATAATAAAACTGTTGAAAAACAACAACAACAAAGGTTTACCATTTCTGAAACCCTATATAAGGTCACTGTGGATTGGAATGGATTTAAGGGTGATGAGTCTGGTTTGGGCTTTAGTGGTTGATGTGTGCGTTTGTTCTAATTTTTGTCCATGTGCTGCTGAAGCGAGCACTTGATGTATGCATTTGAATAATAGTTACATTAATAACTGATCTTCCTTGTAGGCATAGCGATATTATCCCATCGCATACTGCACGATATTTCAAGATAGGTCTTGCAATGTTCTTTTTGATGAGAGAATACACCATTCCTCTTTACTTTGCTGTTCCCGACACAGTAAGCCATGATTCTTCCATTCAAAATGACCAGTGCCAGTCCATTTCAGCTAGGATTTCAGTCTAGGTTACTGACCTTTTTGTGTTCCCTTTTATGGCTGTATTCACAGCCAAATGCATATCCACTACACTCCCTCTCTCCTTCCCTCTCTCTGCTCTTCCTTCCCTCTCTCTGCTCTTAGTCTGGAAGCTAAGACTGTTCACCTGTTCACTATCAATGCTCCTGCTTGAAATAGAGAATGGGGAAAATGTGGAACAAAACTCAAAATCATCGAAGAGACAGGGTTTACTGGCTAGTTAGAGACTGGAGGGACCCCTGAGACTATGGGCCTTTGTTACTTCCAGTTCTAGAATTTAAGTCATCCCTGTGGCTCATTTATGCTAAAAATAGGCCTATAAAGCGAACACAATACTAGTGAAGTACACACAAAAGGGTATCATTTACCCAAGGACAAAACTGAGAAGGGTTAAGAAAGGAGGAGGAATGGAAACAGGAAACACAGGGCGGATGTGGGATGGGATACATGATGTTACCGTGAGGAAATTTCAATGCATGAGATGACCAAACTGTGTTTGAATTGTTGAATGTAACACTGATGATCTGCTCTGCAAACTTCTCAATTCACAATGAAATGTTAAAAGGGACGTTGTGGGTAGAGGAGGGGAGGGGGGGAAAGGCACAGATTCTGTGACCATAGACTCATATGAAGAGAGAAAAAGTCCTAAGTTAGGAAGAGTGATGAGGAATGCCAAGGTAGAGAAAGGGTAGAAATCTGAAATGAATATTTTTTAAAAGTCTCCCCTGGAAACATGATCTTTAAGTGAGTAAAGATTTGTAAAGAGACAGGGAAGAAACAATGCAGAAAGTGCAAATGCCCAAAGTATGTTGAGGAACAAGGAACCCTGGTCACTGGGTGATATAATCAATTATGCTTACATCAATCAATGCTCGAACAAAAGCAAAATTCCTTCTGAATGACTTGACAATAAGGTTGGAAATGGTAATTTCTTTTTGTTGTTGTTGGGTTTTTTTTGTTTGTTTTGGGGGCATCACTGCCCTCTGGTGGTCGTGGGAGCTACCCAGCGCTTCTCCTGAGAGCTGCAGCTGGATTTGAACTGCCAAGCCCGCAGGCCGCAGTCCCGCACTCAACCACTTACGCCATCGGGGCTCAGCCCAGAAATGGTAATTTCTTGATGAAGCTTTTTTATTTTGGGAGAAGTTGGGTGAGCTTTGGATCTGTCAATCTTATAAGCCTTTGAGATGAAAGCCCCTACAATTACAGAATAAACTAAAATGTTTTACCAATACTTAGTTCTTGGGAAATTTTTCAAATGAAGGAGCTTGCTTTCACGTTTTGTCTTCATCCATATTTTCCTCTGTGGTTTAAACTGAAACAAAATAAATCTTTCTGGTTAAAAAGTAAGGGAAAAGGTGAATTATTCAAAAGCAAGCAAACAGTACATTATAATGTGATGAGATGGGACTATATTATTACCTGGTCAAAGAAATAGAGGGGCCCTGGGTCCAAAAGCTGAAGTTGATTAAAGTTTTCCATTTGGCCATGAGACCTAAATAGAGAAATTGGAACTGTGAAGACAAGTAATCATGTCTTTAGATTATCTTTTGCAGCACTTGACAACTTTAAAATTTAGATTTTTATTTTTTTCTTATTTTTGGGGGGGGTATCACTGCCCTGGTGGGAGTAGGAAGCCCAGCCTTGCTCCCGGAGGGCTGCTGCTGGATTTGAACCACCAACCCTATGGGCCAGTCCCGCACACAACCACTACAGCATCGGGGCTCAGTCCTAGATTATTTATTTATTTATTTATTGTTTTGTTTTGCTTTTTGGGGGGGGCATCACTGCCCTCAGGTGGTGGGAGTAGGAGGCCCAGCCTTTGCTCCGTGGAGCTAGAATCGAACCTCCATCCCAGTGGGCCGCAGTCCCGCGCACAACCACTACGCCACCAGGGCTCAGCCCGATAATTTACTTTAAAAAAAAAAGTTAACGACTGTTAGAAGAGAAACACAGCTATTCTTATATTTGCCCACCTTCCTTTTTGACTTGACATAGAAGCGATCAGGATTATATTTGCAAACAAGATTTCCTGCCAATGCATTGTTTCTCACCCTTGGTACTCCTGATATTCTGTCCTGAATAATGATTTGTGGCACAAAGCTGTCATGTGCCCTGTAGAATTTTTAGCAGTATCCTTGGTCTCTAGCAGAGTATCCAACCCTTTCACTCAGTTATGACAATAAACCATGTTTTCTGACCTTGTCAGGTGTCCTCTAGGAGGGCAAAATTGCCTGTGGCTGGAAACAGTTGTCAATGAAATGGTGGGTAGGGGAGAGCAAGGAATGAAAGAGAGGTAAACAAGGCCAGGAAAGAAGGCAAACAGAGAGGAAGAGACAGAAAAAGAGGGAGGGAGGGAGAGAGGCAAGGAGGAAGAAAGCAAGCAAGAAAAAGATGACAGTCAGGTGAACTCGCCAGAGAGGCCTCACTGAACTGAGCCCTTCCTCAAACCAACCTGCACCCTTGGACTGAGGACTGGGGGCGCTGGGGCTGTGGAAGTGGCAGTCATTGGACCTTGGGGGGAATCCCTGGCTGTGCGGATGTCCAATGAAGAGGGATCCAGAGTCAGCATGTATTTAGTACGACAATGGTCTCCTTGCATTGACATGACAAGTTTTGATTTGTTGGGCAGGGATCTGCACTTATAAGTATGGATTCAGGAAGCTTTCTCCTGGCACCAATCCCTATGCTTAGGGTAAAGAGAGCTCAATCGATTGGGAGATGGAACCGTGCAGGGTCCTCCTGGGTTGCAGCTCACTATGGCACTGTACTCGCACAGAATCCGCACACTGGGAGGGTCTGTGATGTTGTCTCATTGGAGTAACTGTTCATGTTATCAGTGCAACCGCTTTATGCCCCAGGAGGAGGGTGACAATGTTTTCCTATTTTGATTCTTTGGGTTTTGTTATCCTGCCCTTTATTTGTTGGTTTGTTTGGTTGCTGACTGGTTTGTTGCTGCTGTTGTAGTTGGTGTTACGGGTTTTTGTTTTTGTCTTAAGACAGCTGTCAAAGTAAACTAGAGCCGTGCAAACCCCATGGACAAGCAGACGGAGTCTGGGCTCACGCTTAGCTCTAGTCCAATGCAAGAACACTTGGTTCTGATAAGATGGTTCTGCTTGGTATTCTTCACGAGATTATCACTGATGATAAGGATGCTACAGCAAAGTATAGTGAAAAAAGCAAGTGGTGCCCAGCTAACAACTGGAACAGAGTCTGGGGTCTTAAAGGCTTGTGTTCAAACAACGGCCATCTCAGTGAGGAGTCCACTAAGTCCACACGGAAGAAGCACACCAGCTCGTGTGATCCAAAGATGACAGCCACAAAATCCAAATAGGACAAAGAGAAAACTATCCGAGTTAAAATTATGGACACCTAGTTTTTTTTCAAAACAAAATAATCTATTCAACAATTTTTACACATGCAATTCAGTGACATTGGTTATATCCTTCAAGTAATGTAACTTTTCTCAATATCCTTTTCCAGTTTATTTTACCATCATCAATACAAACTCAGTGTCTCATCTGACCTTTTGAATTGCTGTCATCAATTTGATTTTCATATAGATAATTCTTTAAGGGAGTACAATGGTTGGCATCTCTCTCTCTCTCTTTCTCTCTTCTCCTTCCCCCTGCTTTCTCTCCCCCTCCCTCCCTCTCTTTCCTCTAGCTCTCCCTGCTCTCTCTCTCCTATCTCTTCTCTCTCTCTCTCTCTCTCTCTCTCTCTCCCCCCTCTCTTTCTCTCCCCCCTCTCCTCTCCCCCCCTCCCCTTCCTATCTCCCCTTTCTTTCTTTAAAAAAATGAGAGGGAGAGAGAGAGTCCAATGTTCAAGGCAGGCATTCTGTGGCAGGAAAATGTTGGACTGCTAACTGCAAGACTGGTGATTTAAACCTACCAACTGTTCCATGGGAGAATGGTGAAACTTTTTGCTCCCTTAAAGATTTATGGCCTCAGAAACCTTTTTGTTGTTGTTGTCGTAGAACACTTCGAAGCAGTTTATTACCTAATACACTTCTTTGAGGAAAAAAAACCACTTACTTGTCAATAACATAAAACAAAATTTATCTAACATAAATGATCATTTATAGGGGCTGAGCCCTGGTGGCGTAGTGGTTGTGCGTGGGACTGTGGCCCACTGGGATGGAGGTTCAATTCCAGCTCACAGGAGCAAAGGCTGGGCCTCCTATTCCCACCACCAGGGCAGTGATGCCTAAAAAAAATTTTATTTTGATTATCATTTATAAACTAGAATTGACTACACCAAAATATTTTATGAAAGGGAAGATGTAAAACTGTTTTTTAAAAAGAGGGAGCTAGGGCTGAGCCCCAGTGGTGTAGTGGTTGTGCGTGGGACTGCGACCCACTGGGATGGAGGTTCAATTTCAGCAGTGGGGCTGGGCTTCCTACTCCCACCACCAGAGAGCAGTGATGCCTCCAAAACAAAACAAAAAAAAAAAAAAGAGGGAGCTAGTGGGTTCTAAGAAAGAATCAAATTTTTTAATTTTTGTTGCTTTATTTTATAAAACCCTTCCTTTTTCAACGAATTATAAATTAGTTTTGTTTGCCCCAAATTCAAATAAGGAAATCTCAGAAATTATTCTATTTATTAAATACCATCATTACTCATAAAAATTATTCAAGCCATTATAATTTGTTCAAATTAATTGAAACAGATACCCATCACATACTATCAATTTTCTTCTAAGAGACTAATTTTAGTAGATTGTTTATGAATATACCCATTCTAATGCCTTTATAAATTCCTTGTTAGTGAAAGTTTCTTGGCAGCTTCAATATGCTTGCCTTTTTAAAACATCGATTAACTTTGTTTCTTGAACCCTGTCATTAATTCTCCTTTTTTTTGTTTTTCTAGTTTCTTGTGTTTTTATTTTTTAAATATTTTTTTCAATGATTTCATTGGGGATTCTTAAAGCTCTTATAATATTCAATATATCATCTGTATCAAGCACATTTGTACACATGTTGCCATATTCATTTCCAAATATTCTCTACTTGAGCCCTTGGTATAAGCTCCCCTTTTCCTCTCCTTGTTTTTATAAATCATCTTCTCGAGGGCTCACACAGCTCCATCACCATCCACACATACACCAAGTGTCTGCAGGCCACATTTGCACCCTTGTTGCCATCATCACTCTCAAAACATCTTCTCTTCACTTAGACCCCCAGGACCAGCTTCCCTTATTTCCCTTCCCTCCCCAATCCCCCATGAACCCTTAATAATTTACAAATTATTACTTTTTCATATCGTACACTGTCCAATGTGTTTCTTCACTCACTTCCCTGTTGGCCATGCCCCAGAAAGGAGGTTATATGTAGATCCCTGATATTGGCTCCCCCTTTCTATCCCACCATCCCTCCACCCTCCCAGTATCACCACTCCCACCACTAGTCCTGAGGGATCATCTATCCTGAATTCCCCATGTTTCTGATTCCAGTGTACATCCTCTGGTCTAGCCAGACTTGTCTGGTAGAATTGGGATCATGATAGTGGGTGGGAGGAAGCATTTGAGAACTAGAGAAAGTTGCATATTTCATCCCAACCACACTGCACCCTGACTGGCTCATCTCCTTCTTGCAACCCCTCTGTAAGAGGATGTTGCTTCACCTATGGATGGGCTTCGGGTCCTCAATCTATACTCCCCCTCATTTACAATGATATAATTTTTAGTTCTTTGATGCCTGATACCGGATCCCTTGGACACCTTGTGGTCACACAGGCTGGTGTGCTTCTTCCATGTGGGCTTTGTTGCTTCTGAGCTGGATGGCCGCTTGTGTACTCATGCCTTTAAGACCCCAGATGCTATAATTTTTGACAGGCGGACACCATCTGCTTTCCTCACATTTGCTTATGCACACATTTGTTGTCAGTGATCATATCAGGAAAGTGAGCACACAATGCTATGATTTTTAGTTCTTGAAGCCTGATAACTGATTCCTTTGACACCTCGTGGTCCCACAAGTTGGTGTGCTTCTTCCATGTGGGTTTCGTTGCTTCTGAGCTAGATGTCTGCTTGTATAATTTCAAGTTTTTAAGATCCCAGATACTACATCTTTTGATAGCTGGGCACCATCAGCTTTCCTCACCACCTTTGCTTATGCACACATTTATATTCAGATGAACACCTAATTTATAGAAGGCTCTGAAGAATAGTAGGAATCCAAAATCCATCTGCACAGTACCTAGTCAGATAATGTCTCTGGAAGATCCCCTCTAACCACAGGCAAGGGTCTTGAATAGCTTTCCTATCAGAAAGAGAACACTGTAAACTTGACTATGCTGAACTGAACTTGATACTTGGTCAGTTGAACTCTCTATTAACCCAACCTGAATTTGTTCTAGGCTCAAGAATCTCTTGCTTGTTCCATGACAAAAATTTCTTCCCTGGATTTTAAAATATTGATGGAAGTCTTTTCTTTCTTACTCATTATTTATATAATTGTTTTTATATTATTTTATCCTTACCATTTTAGTTTGGTTTTGGTTTTTGTTGTTTCTCTTGGGTTTCCCAGTTTGTGAAACACAGAAGGTGCTTCCTTCCACCCACTATCATGATCCCAATTCTACCAGACATGCATACAGACAATAACTGTTGCAATGATTTATCAAAGGATGTGGGAGTTTAGGGTGGGAGATAAAGAAGGTGAAGGGATTTGGGGAACAAACAGTGAGTGTAGGTGGGAGCACTAGAATTGATTGCAATTGTGTATATACAACTCATTTTAAAGGCAATATAACCATGGAAGAATAATGTGTGAATTCCATATCAAAAAATCATTTAAAAAGAAGAAGAACCAAACTTGACTAATGATTACCACAGGTGAAGAGGGGAAAGTTGATATGTAGGGGGCATTGAGTTCATGTCAATGGTGGTAGAATGGATACTTTGGAAAAGAATCAGTAATGGTTGTACAACATGAAGAGTATAATCAATGACACTGAATTAATTATACAAGCAGAAATTGTGGAATTGGAGAATATTCTATTGTGCATATCTTTGCCACAACTAGATAATAATAATAGCTGAATGATTAACAATGACTAAAAGGAAGAAGAAAATGTTATAGAATTGCATATGACAACAGCTCTTCTTGATATGATTGAAATATTGAATTATATGACATGTGATGAAGTAAGTGCAAATAAAATTTTTTAAAAAGTAATGGAGGGAGGAAGGAAGAAAAGTTAGAAATGGTAAGGAAAGGAGGGATAAAGAAGAAGGAAAGATGGGAGACAGAAGAAAAGAAGGAAATTAAGGTTTTATTAGAAAGCAACTGGTGGCTGTGAAGATGAATGCTACTGCTGATGGCAGGTATTAGAGCAGTGTACCTCAAAATGTGATCCCTGGACCAGCAGCATCAGCCTCACCTGGGAGCTTGTCACATGGCATTCTCCATCATTCTTTTTACACAAGCGCACATGGAGAAATGTCGTGAGCAACAATAGATAAGTAGCAATAATAGCAGCTAATAACTGGAATGCGCACTGGACTGAGGATCGTCAAATAGTATGATTACTGAAGAAAAACTGCCAAGGCTCAGAATTGAAAAGGTTCTTGCCTGTGTAGCAAAGTTGACTTTATTCTTTCCTGATAAAAGCTATAATTCTACCTCTTGTATTGTGGCTTCCCTTTCACTAGAAAATCAAAGAATGAAAAATCAAGGATGACAATTTCCACATTAAACTGATCTTGTTTCCCTAGTGAACAATCACAAGCTAATTTGCATGATAAATAAATAGTGTAGCAAAATGTGCTATGTATTTCCTTGAAAGGAGAGAAAACTGGCTTCAACATGTGTAGTGTTTTGAATTATATCGTTATCATTTTAAAATATAAAGAGTAATTCCTGAGAAATTAAGGGAGTCGCAAGGCAAGAAAACGGTAAAAAGATGAATCTGAGAACACTAAATGACTCCAACTTGTTATATTCTACACAACAAAGGGAAAGCTGGGACTGCTGAAAATCAAGTGCCAAGAGTACCCAAGGCTCTTCCAACAAATAGAAGAAAATCTTCCTAATTCACCCTATCAGACCATTATTTTCCTAATATCGAAACCAAAGACATCAGAAAAAAGAAAGCAATATCTCTCATAAATATAAATACAAAACAGCAAACCAAAGCCTGTGGCATATGGGAAGTTGCTATGTGCTACAATCAGGTGACATTTATCCTAGGAATGCAAAGATGGTTTACTGTCCACACATCAATCAATGTAATAGCCAGATTACATGATCATATAAAAGGACACTGAAAAGGCATATGTGCAAATACAACATCAGTTTGTGGTAAACACATTCAAGTAAATATGGAAGAAAATTTCCCCATCTGATAAAGGAGTACTACAAAAAAACCAGAGCAAACATCATACTTAATGGTGAAACACTGTAAATGTTTTCTCTAACATCAAGAGCAAGGCAAGAGTCTGTCTTCTCATCATCTTTGTCCAACATTGAACTGAAAGTTCTTGCTTTGGCATTAAGCCATAATTAAATAAAATAATTAAGTACCCTAAGTAAAATAAGTAAGTAAAGGGCATGAAGATTGGAAAAGAAAGTGCTTGACACAATGGTTGGATGTATGGATTATTCTAAGATTTGTAAGAGCCCCCAATAAAATGATTTTTTCTTAAATATTGGAAAGGAAGAAAAATATCTATATTTGCAAGTGATATGCTATTGCATATAAAAATCATAAGTAATCCATGAAGATTTATTAGAGATAATATATAAATTTAGCAAGTTTCCAGAATTCAAAATCAATTAACAAAACTCAATAGTATGACTGTATACTTGTAATAACCTGAAAATTAAATTAAGGAAAAAGCTTCATTTACAATATCAAAAAGAATAAAGTGTTTGGTGATAAATTTAGCAATAGAGATACAAAAGACATACTGAAGACAACAGAACATTGTAGCAGCCAAAGAAATCTAAATAGAAAGATTCTGTATTCATGGACTGGAGAACTTAATATTGTTAAGATAGTAATGGAGAACTTAATATTGTTAAGATAGTAATTACTCTCCAAATGGATATACAGTTTCAACATAATCCCCCTCAAAATTTCAACAGCCTTTTTCAGAAGTTGACAAATGGATTCTTTTTTTTTTTTTTTGCATTACTTCCCTGTGGTGGTCGTGGGAGCTACCCAGCCTTGCTCCTGGAGATCTGCTGCTGGATTTAAACTGCCAAGCCAATGGGTTGCATATCGCACTCAACCACTACACAACTGGGGCTCAGCCCTACAAATGGATTCTAAATTCATATGGAATTTCTAGGGCCAACAGCAGCCAAAACAACTTTGAGAGTGAGGAAAAAAGAACAAAGGTAGAAAGTCACGCTTGTTAACTTCAAAAATTATTACAGTTATAATAATCAAGGCCATGTGTTACTGGCATAAGTGTGGACATACAGATCACACACGTGATCTTAGCCAAAAGGCTGAGAAGCAACAGACATACAGATCAATGGAACAGAAATCAAAGTCTGAAAATATAAACTCATGTTTATATTCTATTAATTTTTTAGACAGGTGCCAGGCAACTCAATGGGGGGTGGGGAATTAATCTGCAACAATGCTGAGACAGTTGTATACCTCTATTCGTAAGAATGAAATTGGACCCCAACATCATACTATAATCCAAAATGTACTTAAAATGAATCAATGACAATGACGAAAGAGCTAAAACTCTAAAAATTTGAGAAGAAAACATAAAGGCAGGTCTTCATGACCTAGCATTAGGCAATGTTTTCATCGGCATGACATCAAAATCATGAGCGTCACCAGAAAAAACTTATTGGATTACATCAAAATTTAAAACTTTGGGGCATCATTAGAACTTATTAATAAAATAAAAAAGAAAACCTACAGAATGATGAAATGAGATGCATTTTGTTTTGTTTTGCTTTGTTGGTTTTTTTTTGGGGGGGGGGCATCACTGCCCTCTGGTGGTGGGAATAGGAGGCCCAGCCTTGCTGCTGGATTTGAACTTCCAGCCCAGTGGGCCGAAGTCCAGCGCACAACCACAACGCCACCAGGGCTCAGGCCCAAGATGTAATTTTAATGTCCAAAATATGTAAAGAATTATCACAATTCAACAATAAAAAACAGCCCAATTAAAAATGGGCAAAGAATTCGAACAGCCATTTTTCAGAAAAAGATATGAGACAGATGTATACAAATGTATACAATGACTGACAAATGCATGTCCAGCACTGTTAGTTAAGAGGAATGCTCAGATCCAGACAATGGTGAGATACCTCTTTAGACCCACTAGAATGATGAGTATTTTTAAAAATCAGGTGGGGGAAAGAAGTGTTGCTATAGATCCAGGAAAATTGAAATCTTCATTCATCACCATTGGGATTGTCAAGGGGGAGAATCACTCTGGAGAGCAGCTTGCTAGTTCTCAAAATTCCAAATACAGAATTACTACACTGTCCAGAAATTCCATCCCTCTAATAGAACTGTTCCATAGGGATCTTTTTTTGTTGTTGTTGTTTTTTTAGGCATCACTGCCCTCTGGTGGTGGGAGTAGGAGACCCAGCCTTTGCTCCTGTGAGCTGGAATTGAACCTCCATCCCAGTGGGCCGCAGTCCCGTGCACAACCACTACGCCACCGGGGCTCAGCCCTCTATAGGGATTTTTAGTTGGCTAGTATCTTAATGGAAGAAAATTACCAACCATGGTACCACTGGACTGGTTTTGAACTGCCAACCTTTAAATTATCAGCTGAATGTAAACTGTGCCCCTTTCTCCTGAAGTTAGTCCAGACCATGAGATCCTGAAATGGGTCTTTTTGGCTTGGCCAAAGAGTGAGGTGACTATATGGTGGATCTCTGGGGCCTGGCCACTCACAGCCAGTGTCACCTCATTACCTTGCTTAACTTCTTATTTACGTGTGGTCTGGAGTCTTTATGGAAGACTTAAATTTTTTTTTCTTTCTTTAGAGATCATGTTTCTGGAACAGAGGAGAAAGACCTAATCTTTAGGAACTAATAATAATTAATACAGAAAATGTTCTAAAAATTGATTGTGGTGATGATTTCACAACTTTTAATATAATGAACTATTGAATTGAACTTAAAATCATTGAATGACTGAATTGTATGGTATGGGACTTATATGACAATAAAGCTATTTGTTTAAAGGATCAAATCTTTGGGTTAAAGTTAATGCAAGCCTCACAATATCTCAAACAATGGAAATAGTTAGACAGGTATACACATACACACAAATGTTCATACCAGTAGCATTCACAATAGTCAATGGAAATAATATAATATAAAACACAAAATTTAACCCAAACATTATGGATTCTGTTGTATCCTTGTTCCCTGCTTAAAATATATTGGTGTTGTAACCCCTCTGTCTATGTCTGTGAGTGCGTTTGGAAATGGGGTCTTTGAAGATGGATGAGTTAATTTAGGTGATACTAGAGTAGGTGGGTTCTAATCCCATATGGCCAGTGTTCTCATAAAAGAGAAGGCATACAGAGATGCACAGGGAGACAGAGGAAAGGTGACTGTGTAAAAATGTATCTACCTGCCAAGGAACATCAAAGATTATTGGAAGTGACCAGCAGCAAGGCCACCACCCTCATCTCTAACATCCAGACCCAAGAATTGTGAAACAATACATTTCTGTTCTTTTAAGTCACCTTGTTTGTGGCCAGTTTCTATGGTAGCTTTAGGAAACTCACACATCAAGTATCAATCAACAGTTGCAAATTTAAAACAGAATGCGATATAGGCATACAATGGAATATTGTCCAGTCATAAAAAGGAATGAAGTCCTGAAACATACCATCACATGTTTGAAGTACACCAGTGAAAAAGGACTCCACTTACATGAAATACTGAGAATAAGCAAATTCTTACAGACAGAAAGTAAATCAGAGGTAACTAGGGGCAGAAGAGCATGGGATGGGGAGCTTAATGCTGACAGAGTTTCTGTTTGGGGTAATATACACATTTTTAAAATAGTGGTAGATGTTGCACAATATTGTGAATTTCATTACTGTCACTGAATGGTACACTTAAAATTGTGAAAATTATATATGATATATATTACCACAATTAAATATTTCTCAAAAGAAAAAAATAACTCATACCTGGGAAGAAAATATTTGCAAATCAGACATCTAGTAAGAGTCTAGTATGAAGAATTTACAAAGGAATCTTACAGTTCAACATAAGAAGACAAATAACCCCAAAATGATTAAAGGATTTGAATAGATACTTCTCAAAAGATTGGAAAAATATATCTTCCAAGGGTCAAGAACAAATGAAAAAGTGCTCAAGGTCTTTAGTCATTAGGCAAATGCAAACCAAGATCATAATGAGGTATAATTTCATATTTACTCACTCAAAACTCAAGCTCACTGCCATCAAGTCAAATGTGGCTCAGAGTGCCTCTCCAGGACAGAGTACAACTGCCTCCTGTGGGTTTCCAAGACTGTAATTCTTTACAGAAGTGGAAGCCTCATCTTTCACCCATGGCATGGCTGGCGATTTTGAACTGCTGATCTTGTGTTTAGTATCCCAACACATAACCCACCAGGTCTCCTCCAGGACTCCTAGGGTGTCTCTCATCAGCAAGGGACCATACATGTGTTATCATGGATGTAGGGATGTAAGCCGTCATACAGTGCTGGTGGGCATGTAAAATACGACAACTGCTTTGAGAAACAATGGCAGTTCCTAAAAAAGTTAAATAATACAGGGCTGAGCCCCGATGGTGTAAGTGGTTGAGTGCGGGACTGTGGCCCGCGGGCTTGGCAGTTCAAATCCAGTGTCAGCTCTCAGGAGCAGCACTGGGTAGCGCCCACGACCACCAGAGGCAGTGATGCACCCCCCCCCCAAAAAAAAGTTAAATACAGAGGTACTAGTAATTCCATAGACTTGAAAACAAGCTCCTCCGAATACTTGTGCAAACAGGGATATTAACCCACAGCATTATTCATAACTGCTAACACAGGGAAAAAAGCTGAATAGCCATTAAAGTGAGGTGTTCATGTCATGCAGCCTACAGTACAATGAAATATTATTTAGTTATAAAAAGAAATGAAGAGCTGATACAAGCTAAAATATGGATGGACCTAGAAAATAATTATACCTGACAAAAATCAAAAAAAGAAGTAGAAGACTATGCATATTGCTTGAGTCCATTTATATAAATATGTATATTGACCATAATAGGTTAACCCAGAAAGACAGAAAGCAGAGGAGTGATTGCTTACCCATGGTTGAGAAAAGAAAAACATAAGGAGTGACTACTGGTGAGCTTGGGACTTCTTTAGGGTTGATGAAATATTCTAGGATTTTGTAACAGTGGTGATTATATAATCTTATATGAAAAAAACCCAGAACTGTACAAACGTACTTCAGAATGAAGAGCTACAAGGTATGTCTGAATTTCAAAAAACTTGAGAAAATGTTTTGTTATTGCTTAATTCTATGGTCAAGTAAGCTTTTTGAAGTCAGCTCTATATATCATAATTTTAAAAAATTATACAGGATGGGGAAGTATTTCTAGGAGCCTCATCCAGCTCCAGTTTCTACCCTTGCCAGCCTATAGATGTTAATTGCCACAAATGAGTTCCCTCAAATACCTGAGAGCCTCAACTTACCTCAAGTCTCACCAACTTCTGCTCATTTGCAGAGTCAGAGAATATTCCAAGACTGTCTATTCTGACTCCAAAACAGCTTTGAGCCAGCATTCCATTTAGAACCTGGTGGCCAGTGGATTCCATTCCTGTTGTTTATCCCTACCATCGCCAGTCACTGGAAATATAGACTTGCAGTTTCTGGATTACCTGGAAGGCTCCGTGATTTCTCTTTTGATACTTTCAGGCTCTTTTTTTAAATGTGGGAAAAGAAGAAGGAGAAGAAGGACGAAGATGAAAACAAAAGAAGAACAAGGAATAGGAGAGGCAGAAGAAGAAAAGGAAGAGCAATAACAACCATCACCACCCATAGCAACACATTGACTCAGAGAGCATCTTACCAGAGCTATCAGTTTCTAAGCAACAGTGAATGACAGCAGATGTAGGAATAGAGATCACACAAAATAAAAATGGTCCAGCCCAGGCTAGATTCGGACAGACTGCAATGCTGTTGAGGAGGGCTCCCGTCAGCCCTGTCAAACTTTTGAGAAACTCAGGTCTTATAATCATTAAGTGTGCCAGAGAGTGGAACCTGTGCTAAAAACGAGGGATTACAATCTGTCTCGAGAACCCACTCACAAAGCCTATCCTTGTAAGCATAATGCCTGACATCATCATCTGCCATCCAGGGGCAAACAAAGCATAAAATAGAGGGTTTTTATCTAAAAAAAAAATTGAACAAATGATCTGGTACCCTACAGAAATTAGAAAAAGAGTTAATGTCAAAGAACTCAATTCTCTATAGTTTTGAAATTTATGAGATGACATTCTTTATAAGTATTAAAAGACTGGTTGTAAACCATATCACTTTGTGCTCACCTTCCCAAGGCGATCACTGGGGACATGGGGGGTATAAGCAAGAGTGGTGAAGAAAGCTGATGGTGCCCGGCTATCAAAAGATATAGTGTCTGGGATCTTAAAGGCTTGAGGGTAAACAAGTAGCCATCTGGGTCAGGAGCAACAAAGTCCACCATAGAAGAGGCAATGGCAGCCCATGTGACCATAAGATGTTAAAAGAATCAATTTTCAGGTATCAAAGAACAAAAAAACATACTATTATGTGCCCACCCTCCCGATATGATTGCTGAAGACAAATGGGTGCAGAGGCAAACAGAGTGGAGGAAGTTGATGGTGCCCAGCTACCAAATGATAGAGTCTGGGGTCTTAAAGGTTTGAAGGTAAATGAGCAGCGGTTTAGTGCAAGAGCAGCAAAGCCCACATGGAAGAAGCACACCAGCCTGTGTGATCAAGAGGAGTCAAAAGAAGCAAGTATCAAACATCAAAGAACAGGAAGCACATCACTACGAATGAGATGGAGAACAGAATGGGGACCCAAGGTCCATTTGTGGGCAATTGAATACCCCCTTACAGAAGAGTCACCAGGAGGAGACGGGCCAGTCAGGGTGCATGAAGTATCGATGAAGCATACAACTTTCCTCTAGTTCTTTTTTTTGGGGGGGGGGGTGGGGGGGTGGGCATCACTGCTCTCCGGTGGTGGGAGTAGGAGGCCCAGCCCCACTGCTGGAATTGAACCTCTGTCCCAGTGGGCCGCAGTCCCGCGCACAACCACTACGCCACCGGGGCTCAGCCCTTTCCTCTAGTTCTTAAAGGCTTTCTCCCCCCAACTGTCATGATCCCAATTCTATTTTACAAATCCAGTTGGACTGGAAGAGGTACACTGGTAGAGATAGGAACTGAAAATATAGGGAACCCAGGACAGATGAACCCCTCAGGACCAGTAGTGAGAGAGGAATTACCGGATGGTTGATGGGAAGGTGGGGTAGCCAATTACAAGGAACTACACATATTCTCCTATCTGGAGACAGACATCGGAGGAGAGGGCGAGGAGAGACATCGGGCAGTGCAAGATATGACAAAATAATAATAATTTATAAAATATTGAGAGTGGTGGGGTAGGGAGGAGTGGGGAAGGAGGGGAAAAGATGAAAAACTGATATCAAGGGTTCGAGTGGAAAAGCGGAGATTTGGAGAATGATGATGACAGCAGGCATGCGAAGGTGCTTGGCACAGGATATGTATTTATATATTGTGATAAGTGATGTATGAGCCCCCAATAAAATGATTAAATTTTAAAAAGATTCTGGTTGCAACAATATAGCCATTGAATAGCGTACATGCTTGGGAAGAGAATAACTACTGTAGTTGTTATTAGCTGCCATCTGGGACTCATGGTAGCCCCAACACAACAGAAGTAAGTGCTGCCAGATCCAGCACCTCTTGATTGTGTTATTTTGGCATAGTGAATCATAAACTTTTCTGATTCAAAATGGCCAACACCAGTTCATTTCAGCCTATTAATGCCCAGGATATTCATCTTTGTATGTTCCATTGAATTTTTGGTGACTTCCAATTTTCCTAGTTTCACACTTCGCACCTCCCCCATATATGAAACTGAAAGAACATGAGAAAAAAATTCAGACCTCCAGTTGCAATCTTGAAAGATTCTCTTGGAATAATATTGAATGGTGCAGGAAGCATAAAGGGAAATTGAAAATCATGCACAGAGTCACTGTACCAAAAAGAACGAGTGGACAGTCAACCATTTCAGGCAGCATATGAGCAAGAATCAAAGGTGCTGAAGGAAGAAGTTCAAGTTGCATTGAATGCATTAGCCCAAAACAAGATTCCAGGAACTGACAGACTGTCCATTGAAATGTTTCAGAAAGCTGAAGAAGCACTGGAATCACTCACTGGTGACTGAATAAGATCCAGATTTGTGCCCATTGCAATGAAAAGTGAAACAATGGAATGTTCAAATTATAAAACAGTATTACTGATACCACACACAAGGAAAATGTTGAAGATGATCCAACAATGATTGCAGCAGTACATTGATAGGGAACGACCGGAAGTTCGGGTCAGCTTCAGAAGAGGACTTGGAACAAGAGCTATCGTCTGACGTCTGATGGCTCTTGGGTCAAAGCAGAGAATACCACAGAGATGCTTACTTGTGTTTTCTTGAATATGCAAAGGCATTCGACTGTGTGAACCATAGTACGCTATGGATAACTTTGAGAAGAATGGAAATTTCATAACACTTCATTGTGCTCATGGGGAGCTTGTGCATGGATCAAGGGGGCAGTTGTGAGAACAGACCATGTTTTACGGTGGCGTAAGTGGTTGAGTGAGGGACTGCGGGCCATGGGCTTGGCGGTATAAATCCAGAGGCAGCTCTCAGGAGCAGTGCTGGGTGGCTCCCACGACCACCAGAGGGCAGTGATGCCCCCCCCTCAAAAAAAAAAAGAATGCGGAATCAGTATTGGAGGAAAGCTTAACAACCTGTAGTACACAGAAACAAAGTCTTGCTTGATAAAAGTAAGGAGGATATGAAGCATTCACTGATCTGATGAGAGATCAAGGACTGCAGCCTTTAACATGGATTACAACTCAATGTAATGAAGACCAAAATCCTCTCAACTGTATCAATAAGTGACATCATGATAAATGGAGAAAAGGTAGAACTTGTCAAGGATTTTGTCTTATTTGGATCTACAATCAAGGCTCGTGGAAGCAGCAGTTAGATCAAAACATGTGTTGCATTAGAGATATCTGTGCACAGAACTATCTAGAGGATTGAAATGCAAAGATATTACTATGAGGACTAAGATGTGCCTAACTCTAAAGTGTGCCTGACCCAGTCATGGTATTTATTCCATTGCTTCATATGTATGTAAAAGGTGTGGCATGTGAAAGTTGTGGCATGGATCAGGTGTTGTGCTAGTCTTACTTGACTAGAGAAACAAGTCCAGAGACACTAATAAATGTGTAAGAGAGAGTTTTATCTCAAGAAATAATTATGGACCAATAAAACATCACAGGCCAGTCCAGATCAAGTCCATAAATCTGATATTAGCTCATGAATTCATTTTCAAACTCATTCAGCACATGCAATGGTGCTGAATGCAGGAAGATCCAATGGCAGGGACACCTCTCCAGGGCTCTGGCTGCCATCAGCATGGTTCTATGTGGCTTGTCAACAGGAATGAGAAACAGAAAGAGAGAAAGAGAGTGTGGCCCACCTCTTATGATAGTAAACTCAAGAGTGAGGAAGTTGCTAGAATCTTCATGAGACAGCCATGCTCATAAGGAGGGATCATCAGACTGTGGCCTGATTGACAAGCTAGACTCCACCCCTTCATTCTTTTATCAGGTTGACATGACATTGTGTAATCACCACAGGCGTCATTGCTATTTGAAATAAATGAATACCTTTTCTCAATTTACATTTCTAATGTGATATATACCTGTAGGTATAACCCATATAAATAAAAACTTGGGAGGTCTCCATAATTTTTCAGTGTAAAAGGATTCTGAGACCAAAATTTTTCAAAATCTCTAACACTTTGCCATTTTACAAGTTCTCGCATAAAACATTCCTAGTTCAACTCTACTCATCTCTACTTTCAAGGCCAAAATAATCTTTTGCTATCAGAGGAGAGGAAGGAGAGAGTGCATAAATGCTGCCTTATTTGCCTTCCAGGGTTTTCTCTCTTATCCTCTGAATATTGAATGGGAGGCATCCCTGGCAGATGGGTATTTGAAATGTCTTGGTCCTTCGGACATCTCAGACAAAGGAATTTAGCTTGCCGCCATATCTGCTCACCAACGTACAGCTTCAAGTACATAGACGCTACATTGAAATTATAGGAAAGATAAAGAAGTTGTATTGCTATTTCATGACACTCCAATAACAAAAAGAGACAGTAATCCTCATATGTTGTAAGCAAGGGTATTTGAGGATGTCATTGGACACAAATAAGATAAAGAGAGAACAATTGGGAGCATGGTGCAGGAATGGGCAATGTCTCATTCTGTTGCACATAGCGTCGCTATACAGCAGAACTGTCTTGATGTATAATCCAAGGTAAAGAGAAAAATATAGAGGGTAGGGGATCCACACTAAATATCTTGAAAGACCCTCCCCAAAGAGCCTTTGCTCCCTTAACTGGTGTATTCCAATTTCTAGTCAATATCCTGTGTGCGTGTGTATGTGTGTGTGTGTGTGTGTGTATGTGTGTGCCCTTTAATAAATCACTCTTGTGAATGTTATTAGTAACCTTCCAATAGCCAAAATTAATGGCCTACTCTGAGACTTGAGTCTATTTGATCTTTCTACAATGGTTAATATTTCTGGCCAAACTTCATTTCTTAAAATTCTTTCTCGGGCTGAGCCCCGGTGGTGTAGTGGTTGTGCGCAGGACTGCGGCCCACTGGGACGGAGGTTCAATTCCAGCGGTGGGGCTGGGCCTCCTACTCCCACCACCGGAGAGCAGTGATGCCAAAAAAAAAAAAAATTCTCTCTCATGATTCTCGACAGCATTTCCTCCTTCTCTTCCTGACATTTTTTAGGTAACCCCCTCATCAGCATTTCCTATCACCCCGCCTTAAAGCAAACACACCCGGTTTTGATTATTTTCCTGGCTTGTATTCTTTTGGGTCCTTTTCTCTCCTTGAATAATTCAGTCATAGCCTTTTACCTTATCCTATGTGAGCTTAGGCCCTAATGACTCCCTATCTTTAGATCCATATTTTCAACTGACCATTACTTATCTTTGCTCATGATGCCTGGCAGACATCTCGAATTGAGACTACCCAGAGTTTATCTTGTCCTTCCACCTCTTCTAGAACCGCCTGCACCTCC
>PVJH01031900.1:0-23243 GCA_004026705.1 Nesogale talazaci
GGGGGGGGGGAGAGGGGTGTATCACTGCCCGATGGTGGGAGTGGGAGGCTCAGTCTTGCTCCTGGAGAGCCGCTGCTGGATTTGAACCACCAACCCAGTGGACTGCAGTTCCGCACTCAACCACTACGCCACTGGGGCTCAGCTCCAAGTTTTACATTTTCAACATTGCAATGATCAATGTGTATAAGTGTTCAAGTTTCTTAACTTAACAGTAAAACCCGTAATGTCTTTTTTTCTAACTATGCCTATTTGCATAGTAATTTATACAAAACAGTTATTCTTCCAATGGAATCAATGAGGGTGGCTAAATGGCATATATTAACTAATAGAACCAATTAAGCCAGTAAATAAAAAATGTTTTAACGAATCTACTCTTCCTTTGAGACTACTGAAACTGTAAAGTGTTAGATATTATACAAAGTAATGAAAATCTAGGGAGAGTAGGGTACTTGCCTAAAGCTGAAAGGCTAAATTAAAATCTGCCTATCACTATAATTAACTTCTTTGGTTATTCTATATTATACCACTAACTAAAACAGACCAGAAATAATTTACATTACAAAGAAAGTATATATGTGTGTATATATACATACATACATATATAAATTTTAAATGCATGAAACACCTATTCATCACCCCAAATCATTGGTTTTTCTCCATGGAATCTTTTAGTGGATGACACCTCTAGATCAGTGGTCACAGGAATCTTCCACTTCATAACAATAGCAAGATTACAGTTTTGAAGTAGCAATGAAAATAATTTTATAGTTGAGGGGGAGTCATCACAACAATAGGAACTGTAGCAGCATTAGGAAGGTTGAGAACTACTACTTTGGATAACTAAAGTATGACAAAATGTACATAAAAACAAAACTGGTGGAAGCGAGGCGATCTGGCTGCGACACCTGTCACCCCTTTCATCACCAGAGTTGATTCAGCTGATTTGGCTGGCTGGGCGGGTGTCCCCTTCCTCCCTCATCGCTCCATGTGTGTCCCTCCCGAAGCTGTGACCTTCCCAGATAGAAGGAGAACAATCCTTCCGTCAAGGTTATCCAAGTAGATGCACTCCCCTCCTAGAACCTCCAAACCAAAAACAAAACTGGGGTGAAAGAATAGGTTGACTGGGAAATTATATAATAGGGATATTTGACATCATCAGAAAATTCTGAACATGTCTCTGAAAAAGCACTTTCATGGCTGTGAACTGAAGGACAGAGGGAAACGAGGTTGAAGAGAAGAGAGTAATTGGTTCAGGCAGACAGAAGATCGGTTCAAGCAGAAGAAACCAGTTGCATCAAGAACCCCAGGCAAGACAGTGGGTTATGAGTGAATGAATGACTCCAGGTATATTTAAATTGAAGGGAATGAGGCAATGAGGTTGGAGAGGCGAGAAACTAAGAGGGCAAGGAAGCCTTGCTGGCACAGATCAGTTTAAAAAAAAAATGGGACTACTCTCAGAGCAGGCCAAAAATGACCTCAGGGCAAACCCACGTCGGTTGTTTATTTGTTCATTTACAAGACTACTGTCCAACTGAATCATAACTTTTATGTTATATAAATATAATCATCAGCAATATGTTCATCTTATTGAATGAGGCTGAAATTCACTTCTGGAAATATCACAAGGCACAATGCAGTATGAGGATAAACTCAATGTGTCATTAACTCTTATGACAAAATTTTTATTTCCACCCCTTAAAATATATCAATATTATTTATTGATGTGTGGTTTATTTAGCGTGTGCTACTTATGAAAAAAATACAGATAGGATACCTGGAGTATATTAATCCTCACGAAACAAGTCTTTGAATCTGAACAGTGTTCTCCTTTTTATTTTCAATTTTGAAACAAACATTCCCTATTGAGTATGTTGTATATCAACCCTGATCAACATTCAATTTAAAAGACACTGTGATTCACTGAAGGAAAAATTGACAGGATGCTAAAACAGAGTGGCATACCTGGAGAGGCAAAATTGGAATTAATTGTGATAGAAACATCACTGTAATTATCTTCACCACAGCAATTTTCACCTAAAATCACTTCTTAGAGAAGAGAATAACACATATAAAATATGCTTCTATACTTGAAAAGTGAACATAAATATATAAATGGGAATCTAACAAACCAGTTCACAGTGACATACTGCAGGCAGAGATGTCTGTTGCAGCAGAAAATTTCCATTGACATCATCAACAATGAGTTTTCAGGAGAGACTGAGGTCAGTGGCTTTCTTCTAAAGAGAAAGGTTCTGCAAGCAACTTCCGGTATTCTACAGGGTATCTGATCCTTTGATTAACAAGGAGAAAGAGCCTCAGGGTCAAGTTTCTTGAGGTGAGTATTGGGAAGAGTGGTTCCCACCCACCTTTCTCCTACCTAACGATCAATATTGGGGGGGAACATCCAAAAGTCAAAATTGTTAACATTATCCTTACCACACCTGAAAAAGCAAATATACATAAGAAGGGCAGTAATGAGAGGTGCAAGCTCTTAAAAGAGCTATACAGAGTTTGACGCAATAGTCTGAAGATGCTAATTCTCATATAAACTAAATAGATTCTTCCAGTTGAAGAGGAATTCTCAAGAGGTTAGAATTTCCTTCTAAAATAAGACAAAGGAGGAAATGGCAAGGGGGCGGGGCACCCAGCACAGGGTTGCCTGTCACAAGGAAAATAGGCCCGATATGCTTCCATCCTCCTTCATTTTTAACTATTCTGTCACCAATCATCCTTCCGATGGTGTTCCACATCTTTGCTGGAATCTAATAGAATGTAATGATGATACGGAACTCACAAAATTCATGATTATTAGAATTTATTACGGAAGTTAACAAAGTTCCACAGATCAGAATCAGAGAAAAACATTTATCGACGATCCCGTCTTCTGATTGACAGCTGAACCTCTCTTCAACAACGCCCGCAGAGTGGTTTCTTTCTGATCCCAAACCTCTCAACCATACTACTCCTTGGCTTATGCCTCATTTTCTGTGCCGGTGCGTGTGCCGCAAATCAAACGGGCTCCGTGCTGCTCTTCCGCAATGTCTCACGGTCTCCACGTGGCAGCTTCTGGCGCCTTCACCACCTCAGGGAGGGATCTCCCCACAACTGGAGGCTCTTCTAATCTTGATGATCAAGAGAGCCCTGAGTTCCTGCTTCTCAGGTGACTCACATTTACACCAGCAGAACTGGAAACCTGACCAATCCCTGAACTTCATCTTATTTGCATAACCCCACCCATCCACATGGTGGCAGTTACAAAGGCTATGGATAGAAGAACTATTCCAAGGAATTTCACTTCATTGTAATCAGTTTGTTCACATGCAAATTATTTCATCAAATCAATAAAAACAGCTAAGAGTTCACTAATTCCAAATATTATTATAAATCAATCTCCACTTTAAAAAAATTGCAGAGAAAAACAACAAAAAAGAGAAAACAGAAATAGTACAGCTAAGGGGATAAAACTAATCTAAATTCAAATATGTTATTAATTTTTTCTTAATATACAGCTTCATTGTAGCAAATTATCAACAACAAAACTTTGCATAAATTCTTACTTGATAAAGTATAGCTACTAAAAGCTATAAAAAATTATCATTTGGGGGATAGAAACGAAGTTGTTTATTTGCTTGTTAGTTTTAATCAGAAAGCATGAAAGCATATTCAATACTTAAACATTTTTCTGCTATCCTAGAGAGCAGGAGGCGGGGAGGGGAAATCACAGAATTTGAAAAGGAAAATATAAAACTCTCACTTACAAAAATGATAATGTCTGTAGAAATAGCTACGTGGAAATAGAAAATAATTATTAATGTATTATCATTGATAAGAGTAATGCAAAATGCCCTATAGTTTAAGAATTATAAATAAAATTATTGGAAAATGACCTGATTTAATTTAAAAGGTTATTTATATATGTTAGCTTGATGGTACAGCAAAAGTTCTATTAAAAAATTCCCTTAGAATAATAAATTTTAAATAGAAATTCAGCTGTTAAATACTTTATCTAAAAACATTTCATAATTTATGTGAAACAGAGCTGTTTGCATTTTTAGCTGCTTAGCCAAATATATGAGGGCAAAGTTCCTGTTTCTTCCAAGTTTCATTGAAATAAACAGGGAAGACTTAAGCTAGGAAACATCTGTAAGTTTGTCTATTTTTCTAAGCATATCGTTATAAGAATAAATTTTGGAGCCAAACCAGCCTTGATTCAAATCCTGGCTGTATCACTTATAAATTAAGTGACTTAGCAATTTATTTACTCTTTTATAGATTGCGTTTGTAAAAGAAAAATACAGTCCACTGTGTGTGAACACTGGGAGGTATGCATCAGTATGCTGTTTAATTATTTACTCTGATTATCTCAAATGTTGCTTAGACACAACAAGTTTCTGTGCTCTGGGTTCCAATGTTTTAAAAATGTGCTAACTTTCTGATTCTAGTAAACGAAGCAACAAACTTTGCCTGATCACCTGGATTAAGGATATAATATTTCTGATAGCATAAGCTCTCTGAATCAACCGGTACAGTTCCCCTTCTTAGATACCCTCCAGTTAAAACACATAGTCAGTGGGAAAACCACCGCATTCTTTCAAAGACAACTCCAGTGACAGCAAGATCCATAAGCTGGATTCTCTAACCTTGGAGAGCTTTGTCAAAATACCATGAAATATAAAGTGGTATATCACAATGTAGGCTCTAGACTTAAGCAGATTCAACAAAATTAAACTGTGCTTATTAGTAGTCATTTTCTTCCAACTTCCTCCTACCCGATCATTCTTCCAACTTCCTCCTACCCGATCTCATGTCTAGGGTGGACTATGATTTGTATGCTCAGTTTTTCTGGAACTGAAAGATTACACATACACACACACACACACACAAGTGGGGATGGGAAAATCTTAGTTAATGCAAGAAAATGAAAATAGTTTCATAACAAAAAGCAATGGTTACCTGATGACAGGAAAAGGTAACACTGTGTTTAGGAAAATAGAAAAACAAAACAGGTGAATTCTGGTCATTTAATAGGGCTCTTTGAACCATACTTCCTTATATAATGCCTCATTAAGGTTCCTGGTTTTACACTTGATAGACCTGTGAGAACAGGGTGGGGTTGAGGCAACCTTGATGGATGAGGGTGTGGGCACCTTTCAGACCATACAGGATGTGGACCAGGCTCTGTTTCCTCAAGCCCATCTTTAAGACTCCACATTAGTACAGAACGTCAACCAAAGCCACTCTCTTTATCTCCTGAGGGTAAGGTGACCAGACCGTCCCACTTTTTAACAATTTAACAACATCCTCATTTTAAAATTAAAATAAATATATTACAATACTATTTCTGCGTTCTATGAAAATTTTTGTTGCTCCATATAGATCAAATTTTTAATCAAGAATCCACCCACCCCCAACCCCAAGGGTCAATGGTGTCTCACTTAAAATCTGGTCACTTGGGGGCTGAGCCCCGGTGGCGTAGTGGTTGTGCGCAGGACTGCGGCCCACTGGGACGGAGGTTCAATTCCAGCAGTGGGGCTGGGCCTCCTACTCCCACCGCCCGAGAGCAGTGATGCCCCCCCCCCCAAAAAAAAAAATCTGGTCACTTTACTTAGGGGCATCTTTGATTTTGCCTTAGAAGTTGTGACTTAAGGCACGATTTTATAAATCCTCATTCTAGCCCAGATTACCACATTTTGAAAGCCAGTTCTCTTATTTCCTGACTGAACTTTGGTAGAAGCAAGAATACCTGTTGTCCTTTCTGGCACTTTTGGCTTCTCACCCAGAACTCTGCATTTAACCTTAAGATTTGCGGCTGCACAGCACCCAGTACCACAGGAGACATCTCATCAGCTCTGTGAGTTTCTGTGGAACACTGCGATTCACAGAACCTAGATATTTGGTAAGGAAATATGCTAAAGGAAGGAGCAAAGGGAAAATGAAGCTGGATAGCAGCTTGAAGAAGTTGAAAATTTGGGACATGATTAATATATAACTCCTTGGTGGCGAGACGTATTAATTCTTATAAAAGAAATGACTAACACAACAGATCTCCAAGAAAGGAAAACTCATTAATGCTAGAGGATCATCCAGCAACAGTTGCAGCAGAACATTGCTTGGAAGCTTCCAGAGACTCAGACCAGACTCTGAAGAGGATGTGAACCATCTGTAAAGATTACAACCTTGGTAGTCCCATGGACAATCAGATCTGTGTAAAATCAAAATGGATTCGTTGGCAAAAGTTTTTGTTTGGATGTGTGTGTGTGTTCTTCTTGCAAACTCACCAAAACACAACAAGCTATGGTTCTGGGGAAAGACACTGAAATTAGGAGCAACCACTATTGATATGGAATTTTGAAAAGTTTAATAAGCAGGCATTTTGGTAATTTTCTTTTTTATTTGTTTTTGTTTTGGGGCATCACTGCCCTCTAGTGGTGGTAATAGGAGGCCCAGCTTTTGCTCCTGTGGAGCCGCTGCTGGTATTGAACCTCCATCCCAGTGGGCCGCAGTCCCACACACAACCACTACGCCACCGGGGCTCAGGCCTTCTTTTTTTACTTATTATCGTGCTGCGATACACAGTGCTATGAAACAGATTTCGATAAATGAATGTTATTTTAAATTATTTTTAAATACTGAATATATTTGAACCTTTAGGTAAGAAAATGTAAGGTATTTTGATTCCACTATATCTATGATGAAGAATAGTTAATGTACTGCAGACTCGCAGAAAAGCAAACAAATCTGTCTTGAAGAGGTACAACCAGAATGATCCTTGGAAACAAGGATTGAGACCATGGACTTTGCGTGTGGAAAAGTAGAGAAAGAGCCAGGAAAAAGGAGGAAAACCCTTGATGAGATGGATTGACACATGTCGACAAGATTGACCTGAAGCATAAAAATTGAGGTGATGGCACAAGGCCAGGCTGTGTTTTGTTCTGTTGGAACAACTAGACACCGACCAACAATAGCCCACTTATGAAACACTTAACTCTGAGACTGGCACAAAGTATGGAGTGTTGGTAACTATTGACAGCCATTGTCTGTTCTTTAATTATTCTGCCTGTGTTAGCCAGATACTTAAAAATCGATATCATCATGCTGATGACAACTCCCTACATGATTTCCAACCATGGGCTCGAGCACTGCACTAAAGGGGCTAGGAATCAATAAATATCAGCTAATTGAATCTTTGACATTTGAGAAAATCCCAACATCTGAGAGACAAATAATTAAGTTGTGACGTAAAGCTCAGCTTAAGGAGGACAAAGACATTTTCCAATTTATTTCCCCTCCAGTACTGTCCAGGATTCCCCTGCAGTTTATAACTCAGGCTAAGAGAGATAATGTGTGTTCTAATCACTATGCAAGGGGAGTGTGTACTTCATGCATGGTATCCCTTTTCACTGATACATACACTTTTGTTCTCAGGAAAGTGTTTAATATAACCTTGCCTGTTGTATCAAAAGTTCTGAGATAATGAATCTAAATGCATAAGCCTTATTTCCATTAGGATTATATATATCTAATCCTCAAAATAGAAGTTCTCAATTTTCTTTAACTACAAAAGAGAGAAGTGGGCATTTTGCTATTTTATTTAATGCTCACTGTATATTCGTTTTTAAAGTTATATTTAAATAGGATATATATTTGAGTAGAAAACAGAGGGTTGCCCATAACTATTGTCCTCAGACATTCCGTAAATCTAGCATCACGCCTCTATCCTTGACAACATCTTTTAGCAAATTAGGGCCAGTACTTAAACACCAGCAGCATGAGACCAAAAGATCAACATATACTTAAAATATAAGTAAAAATCAGAGGACAAAGAGTCAGGAAAATTAGAGTACTGTAAATGGAACAAAAAGAACACAATTAAGTAGAATGTTGACACCGTTTAATAAATATGATAAATGAAGGTTTTGTATAGGGATTGTCAAATGGGAAACGTATTTCCTATGTAAACACCTAAAAACATGCTTTGGTTCTTTTAAAGGATATGTAGTCCAACAGTAAATGTCTCATTCGTTTTGTAAAAGGGAATTGCTTCCTTCTTAGAATGCATCCAATGTCTCAAACTTTATTTTGCAATGAGTTACAATCAGAAGTGAGAAAATCAAAAGGGACATATTATATTCCTATACTATATTTTTGATTATTTTCTGAGTTATAATATGAATAGTCAGTCTCACAGAATGCCATGCTTATTGGTAACCTTAGAATTCCAAAAACCTTATTTCATTTAGCCTTATATTATAGAGCAAAACTCTGAAAGCAATTGAATTTAAATGAGAGATATGTTAAATGGCAAATATTTTAGGTGTTTCAAAAAAGTGGGAAAGAACAAAAACCAAGGAATGGTCTTTAATTTTTAACCAAAGGGGAAGGTTTCACTTATTTTAAAAAATTATATCTGAACAGTTTCAAAATTTCTAATACATCTGATAGCACAATAACAAATTGTACAGCTAACAATGTCCTGTGGATGAAGCATTTATTAACAGATAGTCTGCTGTACAGATTCAACCCAAAGCATTTAATAAATTATTTGTCATATTTTATCATTGTTTGCATTTTAACAACTGAATAATTTGATCCAATAAAGTCTCTATTTCTCTCCAATAAACAGAAAGACTTTAGGGAAAGATAAACAAAATCTAAAACTTGTGATTATTTCCAAGAACATAGATAAAGTTAGACCCATCTATTTTAAATCACATTCCATACTTGTCTTTTTTGGTTGAGCTTGAGCTAGCTATTTCTCTTTCTGAAACCCAACCCCTTCCTTTGTAAAACAGGAATATAACTTGTCTCACATATTGGAGAGCATCAGTAAACCTCACAACATGAGGATTGGCACATGGGATATCAACCTACATTAATAGAAATGGAATTAGGTTAATTTCCAACTATCAAAAATCGGATACTTTAGGAGTTCTCAATCTGTGGGTCAAGACCTATTTGGGGGTTGAAGGCATCCTTCACAGGGGTCTCCCAATTCATAAAAGTAGCAAAATTACAGTTATGAAGTAGGAACTCTAGTAAAAGGTCGTGGTGCTAGAAAGGTTGAGAATCACTGCTGTAGTAGATGCTCAAAGAGTTCCAGCAAAATCGAGGGAGAGCCTCAGTGCTGTGGATTGAGACAGTGACTGAAACAGAGGGTTTAAGACCAACAATCATTGTGAAGATGGCATGGGCCTGGGCAAGATTTCACTCTACTGTATGTCTTGCTGCTAAGCACAGGAACTCATTTGTCAGCATCTAATAACTAGAACAAGCACTCTTGAGACTGAGTAAGGAAAAATTTAACACTCTCGACCAAGGGACAACCTATAAGAAAGGTGCAACACAATACTTCTGAAAAGTCGGTCACTAAAACCTCTAGGGAGACACAGTTCTACTGTGACACATATGGGTTAGAACCACATTGATGGTAACTGCTAACCGCAAGATCTTCCCTGCTCAGTCAGCATGGATGCTCTGGCAATGAGTTTGGTTTGGGTTTGGAAAGTGTCACAATGCTGGAAGCTCACAGGGACAGGTCTACCCATAAGTCAGCATCAAGTTGATTGCAGTGATTTGGTTTGGTTCAAATACACTAATATACTAAAAAAAAGTAACTCAAAGAGGCTATTAAAATAAATGACTTATCTGTTATCTCACTAGAAAAAATAGTATAAATTATCACTCTAGTTATTTATCTCTGACCCTAAATGCAAATTTGACCCTTCACTAGAAAGCTTGGTGGGATTAGTAGGTCAATAAGAGGAGAAGAAAATCTTAAAAAGAAAATGTGATGGCATTGTCTATTGATTGAGAAGGAAATTGGATTTCATCCCTTCAAATAATGAAAATGATATCATCAAAGGACTATATAATGTTTTCTTTATTCTCAGTATTAAAATATAAATTACAAGGATTAGCAATATTAACAGGTTGGTTGCTTTCTTTTCCATATTTTGGTGAGAAAGTATAGTTTAAGTTCTTTAAGTCTTGTTTTTTAAAAAGTATGTCATTCACAATGATTAGATTATGATATTTACCTAAAATATATGACCAGCAGTATGAGGATATGGCTATCAAGTGTAGATTTTCTACTGTAGTCTTCCCCTACACACACACACATACACATACACACACACACACACAGTATAAATAGAACAGCAGCTCAAGATCACCTGAATTGCATTGATAATAAAAAACTTTAGAAACTAACAGTAATAAAGCTATTAGAGAAGTAATATTATGAAAACATGAAATGAAGTGGTATTGTTTCTAAATGTGTTCCTATTTGCATAAGTTACTGTGAATTTTTCAGTGATTTATTCAGTACACTAATGAGAATGTGATAGTAGCAAATAAATTTGGTTAAACAAAGCTCTAAATTATGAAATTGTGTGAAAATTGTATGCTTTAATCAAATATTGTGGCAACTGCAAAATAAAATCTTTAATTCAGTATCTGCCCTCACTGGGGTCAGTGAAAAAGGACCTTTCATTTAAAAATAAATGTTATTAAATATGTAGGTGTAATTTATTTAGTTACGTCAATATTTTAAATATCTCTTCTTTAAAATATGATTGCAATTTTAACATAAATGTATCATATTTTAACAGCAGTGGATATTATAATAATAATTTACAAAAATATGTAAGAATTACATCAAATACTACTTTCTAAATCGAAAATATTTTACGTATTGTGTAGCCAAAATATGTAGTCAGTTTTGATGTTTTTCTATTTTCATTTATGTGGACTTTTACTGGAAATCTAATTCTAACAGTCAAATCAAAGGCAATTACCTTTCGGTTAGTTTAGCCAGCCTGTTAATAAGTCATGTATAAAAACACAGAAGCTCTGTAACAATTTAACTTCTAAATTGAAGGTGGAGCAAATCAAACTTCCTGTTGAACACTGATAAGAAAAATAATCATTAATTTGACTACTGATGAATAAAATATGTGGGCTCCAGAGCTTAGAAATGACTGTGTCCTTCCTTATTAAATAAGAAAGCAAATGAGAACACACCTATCTAAGACTACTTTTGCAAACAGAGATCTCCATACCTTTCCCCATCCTCCCTCATATTACACAAGCAGGCAAGTGGGGGGAGAGGAGGAAGGGGAGGGCAGGAGCAAGGGAGAGAAACCGAGAGAAAGGGATAATATGAATGCAAATGAGTAATCATGAAAGACGTATAAATAAGATTAGAAACAATTCTTATGAGAGTCGAAGAGAACTCAACAGAAAATTTACACCCAGCCAAGGGAAATGAGAAGTATTATGGGCAATGAGAATTACAACAGCAAACCTACAGACTAAATCTATGCACCCCTAATGATCATTCATTAATGACCCATTGGAAGCAGGAAACAGATGTATCCCTAACATTCCCCAGTGTTTTTTCCCACTTCTTCAAGAATCAAATCCTCCCTATTAAAAAAGAAGACAAGAGAGACAGATAATTCCCACTTATAGCTGCATTATAGGAGAGAGTCAAACAGTCCCATTGGATTCTAAGGCTATAAAGCTTCATGGAAGTAGAATGCTATAGTCTTCTAATGCGTGGCAGCTAGTAGGTTTAATTGAGGAACTTTCGGTTAGTAGCAAAGGGCATAAAGACTGCACCATGAGGGCTCCTTAATTGCCACCAAATAAGTGATTATATCAATAAGAAAGTATAAGAATTCATTCTAGCTTTATGTCTTCATATTCACTGCCTTATCTTTCTTTCATTGTAACAAATTTAAATAAATGAATAAATGAAATGTGAGGTGAGGTGACAGGTCCACTGAGACAATTTAGCTGAAGTCTACCGTTGTACTGCCATAAGACTACAATAAATCAACTGATCTTCAGGCGCCAATTCTGTTAAGACAAAGAAGATAACCATAGCCATAGTGCTTAGGAAAAATCAGGACAAAGCAGAGCCTTTGTTTGTAAAATGCATGAAGAGGTTTGATGGGGAAGAAAAAAGTGATGCTGAAAACACAGATTTAGATATCAAAGTTTACCAAGAGAGAATACTGAAGAATATAGGAGAAAAGTCCCATGGACAGGGTGATATTGCACCAAATCAAAGCACATACTGAAATAGGAAATTATTATTATTATAATCCCCTCGCAGCAAGCGTAAACCAAGACTGTCCTAGAAAAACCACCCATCAGGCTCCCTACAAACTGGTTTCAGAATATGAAATAAGTTTTCATTGTTGCCAGCACGGAGACAAACGCAAGTAATAAGTCATGTGGATCAGCCTAGCCAGGTTACACATTACACTGGAGATGCACAGAAAGAAGAAGAATACTTAGGGCACAGGACAAGAGTCAGGAAAAAGGAAGCCAGAAAGAGGCATTAGATAATTAAAGGCAAGGTAAATATTTTTAGGGTATATCTACGGACCAGTCAAAGACAAAGAAGAAAGTACAACAGGTATCATGCGGGGTCAGGGATAAAACCATTCTTAAACTTTAAAGGCTTCAGTTTGTCGTGAGAATAAATTCAGCAGCTATGCAAGTGGTGAGGAGATAGGGAATAGTGGGGGGGGGGAATAGTGGGAGAGACTGGTTCTCCTTCTAACAACAATATCTAAGTCTTCATAGTAAAAAGACAAAGGTGAGGAGGAATACTTAGAGCGGTGTTCATAGATTATATCAACATTGGTACTCCAGTAATGCATGAACTAGACTAGGTGAAAGTTACCTAATTTGTGGATGAAAGGTGCAAAATGTACTCAGAAATATTGTTTCACTGGCACAGTGGTTCGTTGTTGTTGTTTTTGAGACCATTTTAGCCAAAAGTAAGACAAAAAGACCTTAACAAACAAAAATTTTTAAAACCTTAACAAACAATTATTTCTTTTAAATGAAGAGTTTCAGCATAAGTGGAATAACTGAAAGAAATAGGAGTACTAGGTTGACATTCTGGCAAAAAGCTGTGGGGACAGAATCACTTTAATTCTTAAAGCTTAAAAGGAACTCTATCAACAACATCTGTTTTATGCGGGTCTAACCGGGCATTGAATGTGCAAGACATTTTAACTCAGAAAGCAAGTTTTTGCCTTTAGTTTAATGTGGTGCTATTTTGCTCCTATTCATGGTGTACAAACTCAATGAACTCCATTGGTAACTGAAAACTGGGCAGGTCAAATCTAAACAGAGGTGCTTTGAAAGAAATATCTAGCAATCCTCTCCTGAAAAAGCAATCACTGAAAATGCCATATGGAGCATCGTTCTCCTCTTGACACACATGGAGTGGCCATGAGTTGATATTGACTCCATGCCAGTTGATTTTCCCCTAAACCATCTCACTCAAAGTTACCCCATAGGACATAGAATTGCCCCATTGGGTTTCTAAGACTTTAAATCTTTATGGAACTAGACAGCCTTATCTTCCTCCTATGAAGAAGTAAAGAAAAGCCACAAAAAGAAGTCACTCTACTATCTTAACAATGGTGCTAAGCACCTCGACGTGCATACTCATAAGTGAATTATATGGAAGTGAGACACTGAGTCTAAGAGTGAAACAGGACAGATTGACTCCTGAAGTTGTATCTCCTATCACAACCCATTCTCTGAAGTCCAAGGGCATGAAAACCTACTTTCAGCATTTCAAGAAATATAAAACAATACCCATCCTTCAAATTTTGTGGTAACTGCAGATATATAACTCTTCGGAAACAATAACAGAAGTAATGATTTCCAGAGAGTTCGGGAAGTGAGAGGATTGGAAGATGGGGATAGCAATAATGACTTTTTTAATTGCTAATAGCAATAATGACCTTTTTATAACCCTACTTGAGGGGGAAAAATGTAACAGAATTACAGGTGAGTGGGAACATTGGATGGTGAAAGATATGACATAATAACATACTTAATTAATATAACAAAGACTCCGAGGGGGTAGGGTGAAGGAGAGGATAAAGGAGAACTGATATAAAAGAGTTCAAGAAGAAAGAAAATATTTTAAAACTGATTGTGGTAGCAATTTTAAAATTATGCTTGATCTAACTGAATTATGGATTGCTATATCTGTTAGAGCTTCCAATAAAATGATTGTTTTAAAAATGAGTGGTAATGTGATATAAGAAGAAAACAAAGGCATCTGGAAATCCAGTACAGAAATAGTTCTATTTTATATAATCAAGGAGGTGGGTGTGTTTTTTACAGTTGAAAATGAAGTGTGAATCTAAACATGACATGTTTAGACAGGTAGGGTAGAAGGAAAATCATCACTCTAATTCCTTAAAGATCTGAAAGACTATTTGATAGATAACTGTAAAGGACATGGGACCTGAAACTTCAAAATTAAAGCACATCTCTAAGGATAGATCATCAGTTTCTCACATAATTTTCACAAGTCAAAGTGACTAAATAAAAGTTCTTGATTGTTAATTTTCTCACTTAGTCCAGAGTTTAAGATTTCCCTTTCCTAAATTAGAAGCCTCCAAACTGAATTCCCCCAAAACATAAAGGGCAGGGATTTCAAACTTGTTTACTGCGAATTGTGGCTTAAAATGAATTCATGAGAAGATATTAACCAAAATGAAATAAAAGTGAAAATGCCATGGATGCGATAGTAAGGGGTTCAGAATTCATCCTTGAACAAGCTCTTATAAAAATCATAAGATTACAACGTGGGGAGAGAAGGATCAAGGTGAGGTTTAATATAGAAAGGAAAGAAGCAGGTGATAGTCTGGATTCTAAACTATGCACCTCAATTTTATGAGAAGTAGCTCAACTTTGATCATTTGACATACTTATATTGGGTTTTCAGGTTAGAATTTTCTGGGGGAAAAAATGTTACTATGAAAAGCATCTACTCCATAAAATCACCTAGCACACACTTAAATATTGTAAGAGCAAGAAAGTTGAAAACGTCTAGAAACTATTAAGTGCAGTTTCTGCTTTGTCCTACAATTCCAGCGAGGGCTTTCTGAATTCCTGATTGGATTGGATCACACCTTTGCTCATACTATGAGGGCTGCCTTCTCCCATCATTGCAGCTTCTGTAATCTCATCCTGGCACTCTATGGTCAAATCATATGAAACTAGAAAATTTTCATAGAAAATTATATGTCCTCTCATCCTCCAGATCTTTGCAGGTAGCTCCTTCTGTGTGTAGTCTGCCCTGTATTTCTTACTAATTAGCTAGCTCATACTCATGCACAGATCTCAATCGGGGCATACCATTCTCAAGGGCAATGTACTGTCCCGCTTCTTGAATATTCTATAGTCTAACATTTATCACACTATGTTATCACTAAAAATAGTCCTCGCTCTACTCAACAGTTAAGACAGTAAAAATGACCACACATACTGAAACTTTGAAAAATATTCATAATTAATCTTCCATGTTTTTAAATAAATGATTGCCAAAGCAGCACATATTGCCTTAATTTTAGCTATAAATTTATAAGGTAATTTTAAAAAATAAACTCACACATAAAGCATTATATGCATTGAAAATTAATGCTTCATCTCTTTGTAAATGAAATTATTACCATAACGAAACCTAAATTCTAAAAAACAAGTAATTCAATTAAAATGTGTAAAAATTGTATACAAAACTCTCCCTGAGTATATTTTACAGATAGTAAACAGGCACATGAAAGCAGTTCAACATGATGAACTATAAGGAAAATTTAAATGAACTTTCCACTACACACCTATCACAATGTTTAAGATAAAATTTATGAGGCGGGACTACTAAATGCCAGTGAAGACAGGGTAAAATGGGTAATTCAGCCATACACTACTGTTAGCAATGAAAATAGTACAGCAACTCTAAAAAAATAATGTAACCATTTCTTAATGCAACGAAAAACACAGTATTTTAGAAGATGATAACCAGGGTTTTCATTACAGGTACTTAACTACTGGCACAAGGGGTTTAGGTCGTCTAGTGGGTTATATGTTAGGCTGCTAACCACAAGAAGCAGTTCAAAGCCACCAGTCATTCCATGGTAGAAAGATGAGGGTTTATATTCTCATAACTATTTACAGTCTCAGAAACCCAAAACAGCAATTTGATTCTGTCCTTTAGGATCATTGTGAGTTGAAAGGAACTCAGTTGTAGGCAGATTGGTTTGGTTTTCGGTAACCAATGGCACCATTTAGGACCCTGCATACATAGAAAATATTCAAATATTCTTCTAATGAGTTAATATAAGTAGCTAGCACAAGGGATACTTGTGCTACTGGAACGATCCTTTATTTGTCTACAGTGATGGCCATCAACCTGGGTAATAAAATTGCATTGGCTAAATACATACACAAATGGGGATAAGTAAAAAGGGAAAACATGAATAAGGTCAAGACCTTCTCCATATCAGTTTCTGGACATACAAAGTAAAGAACAGATTGAATCTTTGTGCATTAGCTCTTAAATCTGCTATGAATCTTTAATAACGTTAATACCAAAATAAAAACTGATTTACAATAATTTGTCATAAGAACTTTGATAATACTTTCCTTCTTTCTGTGATAGAATGTAAAATACAAATTTAGCATCTTTTTCTAATCACAGTGTATGATCATATCCTTTTCAAAGGTTTGAGTTCTTTCAAATACTGCATCCTTTGTGTATTCCAGGCCAATCAGCATCTTCAAGAGGTTCTTTAATGTGAATAGTGTTTCATGTTTTCTGGGATCTCTTCCACCTTTTCATCATACCACATTTCTTGTTCATGTGTTTAGTTTATCTTTACTAAGTTCCTGGAGTGATAGTGTCAGGATTCCCAGGGTCATCAATTCCTTCTATAATCCCATTCATGATTGATTTTCACTTAATTCTAGACATTTCCATTTCTTTTTGTTTAGAGGACTTTCCCTTTTTCTAACTAATTCTCTCAAATAAGTATCCATTTTATAAAATGGCATGAGACTTTCCCACTGGGAAGCAGGGTGGCAATATAAATATGTGTGTTGTTTCTGCATGAATTTTAGAAGGAATGAGCAGGGGTCAATCGCTGATAGACTTGGAAAGAACTGATGTTTTTTTTTTTCACTGATCATATTGTGTCTCTGTTACCTACACAGAGCTTTATGGACTGGAGAGCAGAACTCATGGCTTATCAACTCTTCACATTTAACATATCATCCATCAAAGCTGAAATTATTTAAAGAAATGCTAGTAAATGCACATCATAACCTAGAAAAGCAAAACCTTGTACAATTGTTTCTAAGACCCGGTTCCAATTCTAGTATGCATTCTCCTAGAAAAGAAAGCTTTTTGTTAGATCTTTGCTGTTATCTCCAGCACTTTAAAAAATTGTGACAACAAAAGAACTCAATAAGTTAAGGGAATCAATTAATGAATGAACTTTCTAAAAATGTGTGGTGTAATAAGCAACCTTTTAGTATGTTCAGCATAAAACAAAGTTTTAATTTTATCTTTAGTTTACTTCTATATAAATAACTAGAGGCTCTGATATCAATTTATAATATGTTTTATACTCTCAAACTAATACTTATATTGAAGGAGGTAAGGCTAAGATGAAGAAGTTTTGGAGAAGCCACTCTATCTAACAACAAATATCTAAGGAACCAAATAGAAGAAATATAGCTAATAATTTTGATCAGAAAACAAAAGAATAAAGAAATAAGTCAAACTTCGAAGGGAAGAAACAATGAATGAAGCAACAAGGAATGAAAGAATAGAATGAGAGAGGTACAGTGTCGTTATACCTTCCTGGGTGGCTTGGCCACAGCACTTCTGAGTCTTAAGAAGGTAAGGTCACAAAATCTTCAGAAAGACAAAGACAAAGTATAGATCTTTGACAAAGGGCCGAAATCCATTAAGTGGGGACAAGGTAGTTTCTTGTAACAAATGATGCAGTAAAACTGATATCCACTTGGAGAAAAAGAAAAATGAAACATGATCCACACTTCTTACAATATACAAAAACTTAGTGATTGCGGCAGTCATGTATTCATGTCAATTTCATGGTTGGGCATGTAGGGGTGAAGTCTAGCCTGTCGATCTGGAGATAGCCAATGAGATCTCTGTGTGGACATATCTTTCTCCTGAGAATTCTGGGAAATCTCACGATATTTCCCCCATGGGTGTAAGAGACTTACAGCTGAGCCCTTGGGAGACTTGGCGGATGACAAGACACAAGACTGACTCCCTGTGAGATAAATGGAGAGAAGTCACTTGGGCTTACCCTGATGGAACCAGACCTCTGAAGCTGGAAAAGCCACATAGAGACTCCTGCCAGTGCTGCGATGCTTGCAAAGTTACAGAGAGACCCCTGTCATCGCTGAGATGCTTCCACCACCATGGATACATATGACTCTGCCCCCACTGGCCTGGGATTGTCTTGGAGTCATTGCATGTGCTTCGTGAGTCTGAAGAGAATTAATGGATTGGTATCAAACATATGGGTTAATATCGGACTTACGGCCTTTGACTGGACTGGGTTGGGTTGGGATGCTTCCTCAATGTTCCATTCCTCAACAAAAGACTTAATGTAAAGCCTAAAAAACTATAAAGATCATTAAAGAATAAATAGGGGCAAACTTAAGGACCCTATACCTGGTACAAATAGATTATCAAACATACCTCACCATGCAGTAACAGTGAGTGATAAATTAGGAGCTAGAATCTCTAAAAAAATCAAATAATTATGTGCATCAAAAGATTTCCCCAAAAGAGGAAAAGCTGAGCTTTCAGATTGAGAACAAAATTTTAGCAATGGCATATGACTCAAGAGACTACTCTTTAAAGTTTATAAGAAATTTCAACACCTCAACAACAGAAAGACAATCTTATTTTTAACAGACACATCACCAAGATAATACACAGGCAGCCAAAAACACTCATGAAGAAATGTCCTCTGTCATTAGCCATTAAGGATATGTAACTCAAAACAATGGGCTATCATGTCACATCATCAAGATTAACAAAATCCAAAGGGGGCAAAAAACATATAAAGCTAGTGAATGTAGGAAAAGTTTGGAATGCTGGAATGCTTACAATGTTGATGAGACTATAAAATAGTATAATTGTGAAAAGTAGTATGGCACTTCATTTAAAGATTGGAAATAGATTATATTATATGACCCAGCAATAACCCTAGTGCTAGGTTTGTTTCCAACAAGCACAAACCAGTGATAGGAGTAGACATGTGTTCTCGCTTCGGAGGCACATATACCAAAATAGGAAGAGACGTGGGCACCTGTGTCTTCATCTCAGCATTATTCATGACAGTGAAAAGATATCAACAACTGAGTACCCATCAGTATACAAACACATGAAAAACTATAGCACCCACGCACAATGTTAAATAACAAAGGATCCATGCACCACAAGGAATTTATGCTTTGGACAAATATTGTATGAGATGGCTATTACAAAAGTCAAGTAAACGGCTTATGCATAGAAACATCCATTGATGATTACCTAAGATGGCAAAGAAGGGTAAGGCCAGGAGAAGACAGCAGGTAAGCATTAAGGAAGGTAAAGTCAATAAACAATACCCAGGAGAGCAGTGCTACATGGTCACACAATGGAATGCATATAAAGAGAGACAACAGTGGAAATACCGTTATATTCACAATCTTGAAATGATAGTAAAAATGAACAGTATCTCTGAGCAGATACATAGGAAGACATATAAGATGTAAAGGTGTGGGAAGGCAAATGGGAGTATACTCATGAATGTATACAGATTTGACAGAAATGTATACATCTGTACATATGTATTTGTATAGACTGCAAATATATCCAAGGATATGGTAGAAAATCCAGAAGTGAAAGTTTTGAAAACTTCTCATCTGACCAAATACGTTGAAGGGCTAAGTGATTTGGGAATTTAAAACCAAGGCCTCAAGAGATCATCTATCATCACAAGATCCACTAAGACATCATACTTTGGTAAGTAGCAAGTAGGACTTGCAAAGTAGGACCTGCAAAGTGGTCATATCAGCTGCAGTAATTCATCCCCCATCTGGAACAAAAAAGAGTGAAAAATATAGAAGGTAATGAACAGACAAGGAGGAAAAATCTAATTCAGAAGGAAGTGGGGGGAAGAGACTAGAATGACTGGTCTAATAGAATTGCATGAGTCTCCTGAGACTGGTGCTCTCAGATATCCGTCCAGCCTGTGTCTGAACTCAAGCCCAAGAATCAACCTTATGCCAAATAATAACTAAGTCTACAAAGTGAATTTATACCACAGACGTATATACATTTCTGTACATTAAACCATAAGACACCAAAAAGGAAACATTTGCCCCAAAATAAAGATCAGAAGGGGGTAGGAAAGAAGAGCAAATGGAAATTAAGAACCATGAGGGAAAAGCAGGAGGAGTGGTTTAGCTGCTATGCCGAGTTATATTTATGGACAGAAACCCTAACTTTCCCCTTATTAGCTAGCTCTAAATTTCTTTACCTAGTTCTTTAGCTAATTGCTTTTACTTTCTTATTTTACACTATTAAGGCATTCTTTTGTAAGTATTTTTTACAAGTGTTAACAATCCAATGTAAAGATGAAAGTAATATTCTCCCACCTCCGGGAAAAAGAACTGGGAGCAGTAATTACATCACATCCAAAAATCAGGGAGTATAAGTTGACATTCTATAGCAACAATTTGATAATAGATGAATTAAAGAAAATTACACTTCGATTCATGGTGTCCTACCTACTTGAAACTTAAAGACATAAAATTAGATATTTAGAAATGAAATACCTAAAATTATAATTAACTTTTTTTATTTTTTCCATCTTTTCTTATCCAAAGCATGACTGATGTTAGAAAAACACAGTACACAAATATTTAGCCTAGTTTGTATAGAATAACCTATCTTTTCAAATAAAATAAGATTGCACACAAGATTTTGCCCTATATAAACATTTTTATATTAAAGTTGTCAATAGAGAAACATAGTTATAGCTCTCCTGAGAAGGAGGCCGTCTTCCGAGGCACAAGGTATCATTCCCCTCTATTCCCTTCTGGGTATATCCTCCAACAGCCTCTTTCTTTTTAGTATCATCGGTCTTTTCCTCTTGCCTAACTAGCCCTTGCATATAGTCTCCTCCACCATAATGAGAAACAAATAACAAAATCTATGTATAAAGCCTGGGGTGGCCAATCTGACCTCCATTGGCTTCCCTATTGCCATTAAGCAGGGGTCAGACATGCCAGGCCTCCACTCTCCAACCATCTTTACTCTGTTACCAAAGCATTCTACTTCTTGCTGGGTCATATACTTGATGTCAATTTCATGATTGGAAGTCTACGGCTGGAATCTAGCTTGTCAGTCTGGAGATAGTCAATGAGACTTCTGTGGGCATGGCTTTCTTTGAGAATTCTGGGAAGTCTCATGATATTTCCCTCGTGAAGATGAGAGACCATCTTCCCAGTTTTGGGGAGTCGTTCAGCTGACAAAACAAGATGGCAGCGTCCGAGGAACCAGAGGAGCCGGAGAAGCCATACGGCCTTACCTTGATGGAACCAGATCTCTGAAGCTGGAAAAGCCACAGAGAGACCCCTGCCAGCGCTGAGATGTTTCTATCACCAATAGATAGTGCTGATGGACCCTGAGCCTTGGAATCGAGGAGCCATGAAGGGACCCTGCCAAACCCAGGACTCTTCACCCACTGGCCTGTGACTTTATGAGTCAGAAGACTTTAGAGACCGGTATCGGACACATAGGTTAATATCAGACTTATGACTTTCAACTGGAGTGGGTTGGCATGCTTTCTCAATGTTTCATTCCTCTTGTATATAAACCTTTCCCCTGTATCCATATGCATGTCTGTGATTTTGTTTTCTAGTCTACACGGACTAATACGCTGGGTTAGATAATTCATTGCAATCGTCACACAGAACTCTCAGGCAACTCTCACAATGAAATGGATTTTTTTAGGGGAATTAGGTTACCACAAACTACCAGAAAAGAAACGGATGAAAGAGAAAACCTCGGTGTGGCAGTCATCTGCTTATGTTAATTTTATAATTGAAGTGTAGGGGTGGAGTCTGGCCTGTTAATCAGGAGAAAGCCATTGAATAGCTGACGAGGCCTCTGTGTGGGCATGACTTTCACCTGAGACTCCTGGGAAATCTCACGGTATTTCCCTTGTGAAGATGAGAAGCTATCTTCCCCAGTTGTTGGGAGTTAGTTTCAGAGATGATTAACCACAGGCAACACAAGATGCAGCCTCCGAGAAGCTGGAGGAGCCAGCGGAGAGACCATTCGGCTTTGCCCTGACGAAGACAGACCTCTGAAGCTGGAGTGGCATGCTGTTGATGGACCTGAGCCCTGGAAGCGAGGAGCCATGGGGAGACCCCTGCCAGTGCCAGAATTCTGCACTCACTGACCTGTGACTTCCTGAGTCAGAAACAGACTTTATAGACTGACTTCAGGCATATGGGTTAATATTGAACTTATGACTTTGCACTGGACTGGATTGGGATGCTTTCTTAGTGTCACATTTCTTTTGTATATAAACCCTTTCCTTATACCTATATGCCTGTCTCTGAAATTTGTTCCTCTAGTCTACCCAGACTAACTCACCTCGGACACAGCTCTGCTGTCTTTTTCCAAAGTTAAGGCTATGAAATTTTTGCAATGTATAGTGGAATAGCTCAATGTATGTTGCTGCCTACGGTAGAAGATGAGCTGAAGGTGAGGAGCTTTTGATGTCTGTTCTTTCAAAGCAAATAATTATCCTTATAAATCATGTAAATAGAATGGGATAAAACCCCCACCCAAAAAAAAATTAAATGCTTTACGTCAGCACAAAGCCAGGTAGAAAGGTAATTTTTAAAGATCAGCAAACAACACCCAAGAAGCAAGAATGCTTGAGAAATGCAGTTGCTGAAGTGAAAAGATGGCACAGACTTTAAAGGCAGAAGGATGAAAATGAGAAGTCCTATTGGTACACTGGTTACAAATTCAGCTGTTAAAACAAAAAGGTCACCATTTCAAACCCAACTGCCAACTCCAAAGAAGAAAAAGATTTGGTCATCTACTCACATAATTAAAAAAAAAAAAACTAAAAGTGAAAGCCATTGAGTTAAGTCAGACTCAGAGCAACCCAAATGGATAGAGAAGAACCACCCCTGTGGGTTTCCAAGATTGTACATTTTTTTAAAAAGTAGAAACCCTATCTTTCTCCACACAATTGGTGTTTTCAAATTGCTGACCAGAGGGTCAGCAGCCCAATGTGACCTGCTGAACCACCAAAATCTTTTCTTGTTCCCATAAGTACAGTCCAGGAAATCCATTGAGACAGAACTGA
>PVJH01031901.1:0-23314 GCA_004026705.1 Nesogale talazaci
GTTTCCCGTCTCCCACAGAGCAGGCTTTTTTTGTTGCAAATTTATACAATCTTTTCAGAACCTCTAAGTAGAAAACTTGATTTATAGTATGACCTCATGAACAAATTCCATATGCACTACGAGTCAGCATTTCTCCATTTGGGAAGTTGACAAGGTGTCCAGAATGAGTTTTGTCATCAATTGACATTTCACCTTTTCGTGGAAACAGGAAAATCACTCTCACATTTGAGTTTTTCCTTTAGTACTTCTGTAAGCTGTGTTCTATATCACAGTAGTTTCTGCTGTATTTTTCCCGAGCAGGAAACAAAATTTCATCTTTATGATATTCTTTTATCTTATTTCAGTAGGTTCTGTTACAACATACCTACTTCATTTTTTACTCATGTTATTTGCATTTTCACTTCTATATCCTTTGTTAAATTTGCCAGTAATTTTGTCCAGTTATTTATTCTTTCAAAGAATCACTCATAGGGCTGAGCCCCGGTGGCGTAGTGGTTGTGCGCGGGACTGCGGCCCACTGGGACGGAGGTTCAATTCCAGTAGTGGGGCTGGGCCTCCTACTCCCACCACCGGAGAGCAGTGATGCCCCCCCCAAAAAACTAAAAAAAAAAAAAAAAAAAGAATCACTCATAGTCTCGTTGATTCTTTAATTTTTCTGATTCATTGATTTCTACTTGAATATTCCGAAGGTGACTATAAGCATATTTTCTTGTTTGGTTGGTTTTTGTTTGTTTGCTGCTTCCCCCATTTTTTAATTGTTAGAGATATTGTGTGAGGGTTTTTATTTGGTTTCGTCCTTTTTGTATGTGTATTTATTGCTGCAAATTGTCTTCTGTATACTGCTTTTGCTGTGTTCCAAAGATTTTATTTTCATTTTCATTTGATTCAATAGTTGTAAAAAGTTCTTGGGCTGAGCCCTGGTGGCCTAAGTGGTTGAATGCGGATCTGCAGCCCGCAAGCTTGGCGGTTCAAATCCAGCGGCGGCTCTCAGGAGCGGCACTGGGTAGCTCCCACGATCACACAGGCAGTGATGCCCACAAAAACAAACAGAAATTCCTTATGTTTCTTAGGGAGTAGTTTTAAGTAGAATTTTTAGTTTTCATGCATTTGCTTTTTCCTCTCTCGTTGCTTTCAATTTTATAGCATTGTGATCTGAGAAATACTTTGTGGTATTTCCATTAAAACAAAGTTATTGACCCTTGTTTGTAATCTAACATATGGTCTCTTTTGGAGAGAGCAACAGAAAAGAATATGTACTGTGCTGTTTGTTGGGTGTTCTGTATACATTTCTGAGATATAATTAGTTATGTTGTTAACTCTTCGTATCTTTGTCAATTCACTTACTGTATAACTGCTCATATCTATTGTGGAATTGTGTATTTATCTTTTGGACTCTGTTAAAAGTTTGGTGTGTGTTTGGGAGCTTTTTCTTTGGACATGTATGTACTTATTGTTATGTCCACTTGTCTGACCTTTTAATTATTATATAATGCCCTTTTTTGTTTCTTGCTAGTTTTTGCATTCGGGTCCTTATGGTTTTGCTTTCTTAAGACTTTTATTATTTGGGTGAAGATTTACAGAGCACTTAATCGTCTTAACAGTCAAGAGTTCATACACATTTTGTTTCATCTCATTCACTGCAATTTTCTTGGTGTAACATCACGTAGCCTCCTTTCACCCTGTGGTTTTCTTTTTTTAACTGCTTTCCAGTTTATTTTCTTTTAAAAGTCATTTTATTGGGGGCTCCTGTAACTCTTAACCACAATCCATACATGCATCCACTGTGTCAAGCACATTTATATATTTGTTGGCACCATCATTCTCAAAACATTTTCTTTCTCCTTGAACCCTTGGTATCCACTTCTCATTTTCCCCTCCCTTCCTGCCCCACCTCCCTCACAAACCCTTGATAATTTATAAATTATCATTATTTTGTTCTCCCTGTGTTTTCTGTCTCCTTTATAAATCCTTTGGTTCTCCTCATGCCGCTTCTTGAATTTTGGTTACAGCTAAATTATAAATTTAATGGTGTTGTATGTACTTTTTAGGCTTTCTTTTTTTTTTTTCCCTGATTGTTCCTCAGATTTGTATTACAAGGGTGTCTTTAATCTTGCTACTTCTGTCTTCTAGTAGCTCAGTTATATTTGTCCTTCTTGGGCATTACCTATTTCTGAAATTTTAATATTAATCTTCTAGGTTTCTACATACTTTTTTTGTGATTTCTAAATTTTCATTTGTCAGTTCTTTTATTTCTTAAATTCTTTAAGTTTTGTCTGTGCATTTCTTGAACTTTCTATCAATAAGGTATAATTATTTTGAATTTCTTATCAGAAAGTTTAATAGGACTTGTTCCAGCAAAAGATAGTCCGGCCCTGTATTTTTGGCTATTTGTTTAAGATATCTTGTTCTGATTTTGGGGGTATGGTTCGAAGTTAAGTGTGTTCTCTTTAGACATTGTAGTGTTGTATTATTTGTTTGTATGTTACTTTGCTTTACCTTGATTTTTTTGTTTTATTTTAATATATCTATGCAGCAGGGTGGTATGTTACTCTGGTCAGTAATTTGACAGCACTGTGCCACTCACTACCTGTCTACCTGTCTCCAGGTGGATTTGGTTGCGGCCAGTAGTGTGAATCTGAGTCTGAGTGCTGATCATGCAGAGCATCTGAGGTCAGGCTGGGTGTTGCCTGTTATCTGTTGTCCATCCAGTGGTGCTGCAGCAGGTAGGTGATTGCTAAGGGGCAAGCTGGGGGTGGGGGGGGGTGGGGGGCAATGGACACAGGTGTGGGTAGGGTTGCTGTCTCCCACGTACCAGGCAAAGTAAAGAAAATGGGGGTGGAGGGCCTGAGCCCCGGTGGCGTTAGTGGTTGAGTGTGGGACTGCGGCCCACAGGCTTGGTGGTTCAAATCCAGCAGCAGCAAGGCTGGGTAGCTCCCACGACCACCAGAGGGCAGTGATGCCTAAAATTAAAAAAAAAAAAAAAAAGAAAAGAAGAAAAAGAAAATGGGGATGGAGAGGTTCAGAATAGGAAGGAGAGAAGACTGAGCCCCGGTGGAGTAGTGGTTGAGTGTAGGACTGCGGCCCACAGGGCTGGTGGTTCAAATTCAGCAGCAGCTCTCCAGGAGCAAGACTGGGCCTCCCACTGCCACCAGAGGGCAGTGCTGCCCTCCCCCCCAAAAAAAAACAAAAAGGAAGGAGAGAAGGAAATGGTAGTTTTAAAAAGGAGCAAATCAAACCTGACTGTTGAGGAAATGGGGTGCTCCTTCTGTGGGGATTTATACTGCCAACACAGAGGATCAGGTGCAGATACCACTGACAGAGGTGGTGAGGTGTGGGTTTACCCACTCAACTGGATTAAAAAAAGAAAATGGGGCAAAGAGGAAGAAAAGCAGGAGTTTAAGAATTGAGAAGAAAGTTCAGTGGGGGGGGGGGTGTCACTACAGAAAAATGGACTTAAAAGTGTTCATTGTGAAACGTAACTGCACAAGAATGTGGTGCTTGTGGGGGTGAGGGGAGAAACACTGCACTTTGTGTGATTGGCAGGATCATAGAAGAATAAGGTGAGAGGAACAAAAAAGGGTGGAGAGAGAAGGAAGAATTAAAAAAGAAGAGAATACAGCACAATACTGGTGAAAGTGAATGCAACACTCGCTCCAAGGGAGTCTATACTGTAACTCCCAAGTTGGAAGAGATGGGGGCAGGCATAGTTTACCACGAAGGGGTGCATTGGGGAATACTTGTTCTGTAGAAAAAGAGCAAATGGAGAGGGTAAAAAAAAAAAAAACAGGAAAAGAAATAGAACACAGAAGAGGGAGGAACTCGGGGGAAAATTTAAAGAAATAAGGTTACAACTGGTGATGGGCTGGAGAGTGGGGGGTATGCCTCTGGTCTCTGGAAAGTTGTGCTTGGCAAGGAAAAAGGTCATACTTCACTAGTCACTGATCACCAGTGTTAGGCTTAATACTGTCCTGAGCAGGTTATCTGGTTCCTACTCTGATAAAACATTACTTGTAATAATTCAAAGTGTCTGTACTGGGTTAATTGGCAGTTTTCACCTCCTTGTTCACTCTTTTTGTTAAGTATCTTGGTCTGCTGGGTATTCTACTTCAGTCTTGTCTTTGAAGCTCCGAGTTCCAGGATTGTCATCTATATTTGTTTCATTTGGTTTCCAAATTTTTGTTCTAGAGGGTTTGTATAGTATATTTTCCTAACCAATTATCTTGGATCCATAATTACATTTTATAAAATAAATGTTCAGAATCAACAAATCCATAAATAAAGTAGTTGTAGTTGCCAGGTACTAGAAGAAGGGGTTCATGGGAAATGGCTATTAATAGTATTTTTCTTTTGTACAATCTGTGGTATTTATAGAATGACAAACATGTTCTAGAATTAGATAGTGGTGATAATTTGACAGCTTTTAGTGTTCTAAAGACCACTGACTTGTACACTTAATATATTAATTTTTTTATATCACTGCCCTCTGGTGGGAGTAGGGGGCCCAGCCTTGCTCCTGGAGAGCTGCTCCTGGATTTGAACCGCCAACCCAGTGGGCCACAGTCCCACACACACAACCACTATGCCACCGGGGTTCAGCCCCATTGTTTTTCTTAAGTCAGAAATTTTGTACGTTTTGTGTGTTTTTTTTTTTTGGGGGGGGGGGGCATCACTGCCCTCTGATGGTCGTGGGAGCTACCCAGCCTTGCTGCTGCTGGATTTGAACCGCCAAGCCAGTGGGCCACAGCCCCATACTCAACCACTGCACCACCGGGGCTCAGCCACAATTTTTTATTCTTGTATTGGATTCCCATTACATTTTCCCACAGGATAGTTTCCTCATTTGTATTTTTGTTCTGAAAGTCTTAATTCTTTCAGTATTCTACAACAAAAGTAATGTATCTTAATTAAGTTGAGCTAGGTTTTTTTAATTTTGTGAAGCTTATGTTGATTTTTTTCTTTTGAATCTGCTTATTAAAATTATTACACAATTAAGACATTATATAGACAAATGATTATTGATTAAAATTGTATTAGCAATACAATTATTATTGAGATGAGTAGACTCATCACCCACTCCAGCCTACCTCCACTTAGTTCACAGTTATGTAGAGCAAGAAATGGAGTAAGGAGTACTGCCAAGATGAAATAGATTGTTGTGCCCTAATAAGTACAGGCTTCAGAAGATGTAGTAATGATTGCTGAAATGTGCATTATTTACAGTATAATCTAATATATCCTGTTAAGTTTACATAAATATAATAAATTATTGAAAGAGTGATGACACAAGCAGAGAAGTGTTTGATTAATAGTGGGTAAGAGACTGGTTGTGTATAGAACTGTGGCCCACAGGGTTGACATTTCAAATCCAGCAGCAGCTCTTCAGGAGCAAGGCTGGGCTTCCTACTCCCACCAGGGCAGTGATGCCAAAACTAATAAATTTATGTATGTATGTATGTAGTGGGTAAGAAATTTGCATGCCCAGACAAAAACAAAAGAGAATTCATAGTAACTAGTAAATTTATTTTTTTTGGGAGGGAGGGCATTACTGCTCTCCGGCGGTGGGAGTAGGAGGCCCAACCCCACTGCTGGAATTGAACCTCCGTCCCTGTGGGCCGCAGTCCTGCGCACAACCACTACGCCCCGGGGGCTCAGCCCCCTAGTAATTTTTTTTTTTAAGGCATCACTGCCCTAGTGTGGGAGTAGGAGGCCCAGCCTTTGCTCCTGTGAGCGGTAATTGAACCTCCATCCCAGTGGGCCGCAGTCCTGCGCACAACCACTACGCCACCGGGGCTCAGCCCCCTAGTAAATTTTTAGCAAGAGAAAATCTTTATATAAAGCAAGAGTGAATGATCTAAAGGTATTAAAAACATTAGTAGCCTTTTTTTTGGGGGGGGGGGGGATGAGAATCACTCCTCTCTGGTGGTGGGAGTAGGAGACCCAGCCCCACTGCTGGAATTGAACCTCTGTCCCAGTGGGTCACAGTCCCGTGCACAACCACTACGCCACCGGGGCTCAGCCCCTAGTAGCCTTTTCTTTAAGGGGACATAACACTGAATTTTCAGAGGTATATGTAAAATGTTCTTACCTCCTTCTCATTGAAGTCATACAAAACATGTGTTTAAGACCCAGAAACAAATTTCAACCAACAGAGCTGTTTCTCATTGCTGAAAATGCTGAAAAATGTGGTGTGTGCATGCTTCCTCACAATTTGGTATTTCCAGGTGTACAAAATTTACAATCTTTTAATAGTTCTCATTTTCTTCTCTTACATAACTTTTTCTCCAAGGCATTTAAAATGGTGTGTGTTCTGTTTATTTATTTGCATGACTACTAAAACATGTGCCTCTGAAAGTCTGTGTGTTATTTACTGCTGTGTCCTTGGACATAAAACAGTGCTTACGCTGAGCCCCCCGGTGGCGTAGTGGTCGTGCGCGGGACTGCGGCCCACTGGGATGGAGGTTTGATTCCGGCTCCATGGAGCAAAGGCTGGGCCTCCTACTCCCACCACCAGGGCAGTGATGTCTGAAAAACAAACAAACAGTGCTTACATATGGTAGCATCATGATATGTTTGAATTTATGAATTATTTGAGTTAATGCCATGAGTTTGTCACTTGTCTAATTGTTCTATTGCCATCACTATTTTTTATCAAGGCTTGCCTTGCTTGTTGGGCAGGACTCTGAGAAATAATATATTGGTTTTTTTAAGTAATGTATTCTTTAATAAGAATAAGAGATTCAGGTGTGGACATTGTGAAGATGGAAGGGTATTATTCTACCTACTACAGTCAAGTCCCATATTTTAATTTTTATCATTCTGACAAACTTGTAATGATATCTCCTTGTAGCTCCTAGTTCTCATTTCTTTTTTTTTTTTTTTTTGGGGGGGGGGCATCACTACAGTGGTGGAAGTAGGAGGCCCAGCCCCAATGCTGGAATTGAACCTCCGTCCCAGTGGGCCGCAGTCCCGCGCACAACCACTACGCCACCGGGGCTCAGCCCTAGTTCTCATTTCTTAATGATGTTGAGTATCTTTTAATGTTTCTGATTTGCCACCCATGTACCTTCAATAAAATGTCTTGAAATAGTGTACCCGTTTTTTATTATTTTAATTTGATTTCCTTATTTTTGAGTTGAAGGTTGCTGATATATTTAGAATATATCTTTTTTATTTGTTACTTGTTTGCAGAGATTTTTCTCCTAATGTGTGTTTTGTCTTTCATACTTTCGTGAGCAGAAATGTAGTTTTGAAGAAAACCAATTTATTCATTAGTTCTTTAATGAGTTGGGCTTTGGAGTGGTATCTGAAGTTTGCCTAGCTAAAGATACCTAAGTATTTTTTATGTGTTTTTTCTTTGGGGGGGGCGGGGGCGGGCATCACTGCTCTCAGTGGTGGGAGTAGGAGGCCCAGCCCCACTGCTGGAATTGAACCTCCGTCCCAGTGGGCTGCAGTCCCGCGCGCAACCACTACGCCACCGGGGCTCAGCCCGATACCTAAGTATTTTTTATGGAAGTTTTATGGCTTAAGTTAACATTCAGGACTACTATTCCTTTTGAGTTAACTTTTGCATATGGTTAAATAAATCAGTTCAAAATTATTTATTTGTATATGAAAATCCAGTTTTTCAGCACCTTTTGTTAAAAGACTTTTAACTTCTCCACTGCATTACCTTTGGACTTTAGTCTAATATCAGTTGTTCATGCATGTGTGGGTTTATAACTGAACTCTGTTCTGTTGAGCCACTTGGTTAACGTTATACCATTTTAATCACTGTATCTTTATAATAATTCTAGAAATTAGATAGAATTAGCCTTTTAAACTTTACTTTAAAAAAATAATTTTAGGGCTGAGCCCCGGTGGCGTAGGGGTTGTGCGCGGGACTGCGGCCCACTGGGATGGAGGTTCAATTCCGGCTCCCAGGAGCAAAGGCTGGGCCTCCTACTCCCACCACCTGAGGGCAGTGATGCCTAAAAAAAAAAAAAAAATTTTATTGGGGGCTCATCAATTCTTACTGCAATTCATACATCATCCATTGTGTCAAGCACATTTTTACATTTGTTGCCATTATTGTTGTTAAAATATTTTCTTTCTACTTGAGCCCTTGGTATCAACTTCTCATTTTTTTCCCCTCCCTTCCCGGCCCTTCCTCTCACGAACCCATCATAGTTTATAAATTACAATTTCATGTCTTAGACTGACTAATGTCTCCCTTCACCCACTTTTCTGTTGTCCATCCCTCTGGGGAAGAGATTATAGGTAGCTCATTGTGATTGATTCTCCACCTTCCCCTGCCCCTCCTGGTATCACAAATCTTCAATATTGGTCCTGAGAGTTTTGTCTGCCCTGGATTCCTTGTGTTTCCAGCCCTTATCTGTACCCTGTGGTACGTGCTCTGGTCTAGCCAGATTTGTAAGGTAGCCACTGGGGCTCAGCCCTATTTGTATTGTTTTTTTATCATACATTTCTCTCACATTTTTGTTAAATACTTTACATTTTTGTTTTGTTTTGTTTTGGCATCACTGCCCTCAGGTGGTGGGAGTAGGAGGCCCAGCCTTTGCTCCGTGGAGCTGGAATCGAACCTCCATCCCTAAATACTTTACATTGTAATGTTATTGTAACTGGTTTGTATTTAAAATTTTAAATTCCCAATAATATCTTGCTCTTATATAGAAATAGATTTGGGGCTGAGCCCTGGTGGCATAGTGGTTGAGTGTGGGACTGCGGCCCACTGGGTTGGCGATTCAAGTCCAGCAGCAGCTCTCCAGGAGCAAGGCTGGGCCTCCTGCTCCAACTAGGGGGCTGTGATGCCTACACACACAAACAAAAAAATACATTTGATGTTTGTATGTTGGGGGGGGTGTTGCATCCTACAATCTTGATAGAACTCACTCATCATAGTGTTGGGGGGAGATTCTTGTAGATTTTCTTTCTCTCACCTCACTGCCCTGGTGGGAGTAGGAAGCCCAGCCTTGCTCATGAAGAGCTGCTGCTGGATTTGAACCGGCAACCCTGTGGCTGTGGGTCGCAGTCCCACTCACAACCACTGTGCCACCAGGGCTCAGCTTATTCCCATAGATTTTCTACAGTGTTTTATGTTGTCTGCAAATAAAGATTTTTCTTTCTTTTTCTAATAGGAGTTTCTTTTTTCTTGCCTGAAAACACTAAGTAGAACTTTCCAGTGCACTATAGATTACAAATGGTCAAAATTAGCATCCTTTTCTTGTTTCTGATTTTGAGGATTAAACCTTCAGTCTTTGATCACTAAATACCATGTTAGCTATAGATATTCTTTTAAGTGCCCTTTTTCAGACTGAGGGAGTTCTCTTCTGTACTTACTGAGATAGTTTATGAAGATTGTATGTATGTTTTGGGGCTGAACCCCAGTGGCGTAGTGGTTGAGTGTGGGACTATGGCCCACAGGCTTGGCAGTTCAAATCCAGCTGCGGCTCTCCAAGAGCAAGGCTGAGTAGCCCACGACCACCAGAGGGCAGTGATGCATTCCCCCCAAAACAAAACAAAACAAAACAAAAGAATGTATGTTATTGTCAGATGCTTTCTCTTTGTGAAGATGATTGTAGGGTTTTTCTTTTTCTTTTTTCTATCCATGCTTGGGATAAGCCCCACTTAGTCATGATGTATTATCCTTTTGCTCTATTGTTAGAAAATTTGCTAACAGTTTTCTTAAGCATTTTTGCAGCTGTGTCCATGTAGTTTCCTTTTCATATAGCATTTTATAACATCCCAGTCTGGTAGTTTCCTTTTCATATAGCTTCATATAACATCTGAGTCTGGTTTTCTTACCAGACTTTGATACTATTCTGTCCTTTTGCAGAATGAACTAGAAAGTATTCCCTTAAGATTTTTAAAGGAAAAAATATATATTTTTCAAGAATTTGTATAGAACGGATCTTAATTTTTTTCTTAAGTGTTTGGTGGGAAATTCACATGTCATCTGGGCTTGTGAAAATGTTTCTAATAACTACAATGTATTTAATAGATATAGGACAATACTATCTAAATCTTACCAAATGAGCCTTGGTAAGCTGTGTCATTCCAAGAATGTGTCTGTTCATCTCAGTTGAGTTTGATCTCATAAAGTTCACAATAATTCATTATTACCCTTTTTAATATTTACAGAATTTGTGATGTATCAATTCTTATTATTCCTACCTAATACTGGCAATGTAGGTAGATTAGTAGGTAGATTAATCAGTTTAATTTTCATATAGACAAGCTTCTAATTTTACTGATTCGTCTATTTTTTTGTTAAGTCCTACTTTGAACCTTATTATTCCCTTTCTTTTGCTTACATTAGACTAAATTTATTCTTTTGGGGTTTTTTTTTCTTTTAGTATAATGTAAAGTCACTGATATGAGTGGTTTTTGTTTGTTTTGTTTTTTGGGGGGTGGTATCACTGCCTCTGGTGGTCGTAAGCGCTACCCAGGGCTGTTCCTGAGAGCCGCCGCTGGATTTGAACCGCCACATCCACGGCCTGTAGTCCCTCACTCAACCACTTACACCACAGCGGCTCATCTCCTGATATGAGGTTTTTATCTCTTTCTAATATGGCAGGCATTTAGTATCCTAAATCCCATCCCTGTCCTCATTGTTGCTTTAGCAACATCTTATAAATTCTGACTTTTTCATTTACATTCTGTTCAAGATAGTTTCCTATTTCTCTTTTAATCCATTGATTAATTGGGGTTATGTTAGTTATTAAATACCTGGGACTTTTTTTGCACAACTCACGGTTATTTGTACTCGTGTCCTTTTGAACTGACTGAAAAAATTATAACCTAGAATATGATTGATTTTAGTAAATTTTTTTTGTGCACTAAATAAGAATATAGATTCTCCTGTTTCTGGTTTGTGCATTCTTACATTTTCTATTGGGTTGCTTGGGTAGTGTTTGAGTCTACTACATCATTGTCAAATTTCTGCTTCCTTGGTTTTTTTTTTGGCATCACTGCTCTCCGGTGATGGAAGTAGAGGCCCAGCCCCACTGCCTAGCCCCAGTGGGCCGCAGTTCTACTTCCTTGTTTTATCAATTATTTAGGATGTTACTGAGATATTCTAATTGTGATTTTTACTTTGAAGTTCTTTTAGGCTTTGCTTTATGTAATTTGAAGTTCCTGAAGTGCATAAGATTATATACTTATGATGTCTTTATCAATGAGATAATTTTTTTGTTATTATATATGTCTACCATCTTTTTCTTTGTCTTTTTTTTTTTTTTTCATCACTGCCCTGGTGGGAGTGGGAGGCCCAGCCTTAGTCCTGGAGAGGTGCTACTGGATTTGAACCGCCAACCTGGTGGCCCGCAGTCCCGCACTCAACCACTACACCACCAGGGCTCAGCCAGAGATAATTTTTTTTAACATTAATAGAAGGTTTATGGGATGCATCATTTCTGTTTCCTTGATAAAAACTCCAGAAACCATTTACATTTAGCTCCTATTATTTATGCTGACTTTTACCCATTTAATAAGATAAATATAGGAGGGCGTACCCAAAACAAACTGGAATTGTGCTGGGTGGAGCACAGCTTTCATAGAGGTGAGCATCCAGCCAATTCACTCTGCGTTAGTGTACCCAGCGACGTCCCTTGGGAAGGTTATCTCCATCACAGTAAATTTTTTTTTTTTTTTTTTTGAAAGCAGTTTTGCTCAGACTTTGTTTTTTTCTGATGGCCAATTTAAGAGAACAGCATGCAAATGTGAAATTTTGTTTCCTAGTTGGTAAAAAAAGCAGCAGAAACTATTGTGATGTCGAACACAGCTTACACAAACAGCTATGGGAAAAACTCAAGTTCAAGTGTATGAGTATTTTTCTTGTTTCAAAAAAGGTGAAATGTCAATTAATGACAAACCTCATTCCAGACTACATTAATTTCCCAAATGGATGAAAATGTGGACTCGTAATGCTTTTTGAGTTCATTCCACCAGGTCAGACTGTTTTTGTTTTGTTTTGTTTTGTTTTTCTTTTCAGACCGTTAATCAAGCTTTCTATTTAGAAGTTTTGAATAGATTGCATAGCAGTGTGCAACAACAAAAAAGTCTGATTTGGGATCAGACAAGGGACGGTTATGTCACCGTACAGTGTACCTGCTCCCACAACCATTTTTTGTCGGAAAAGAACATGCCTCTCATCCCACACAGCTTACTCACCTGTCCTCCCTCAGTGTGACTTTTTTTCCCTGCAATTTGACAACATTGGAAGAGGTGAAGAAAACAAATCAAGGAGGTGCTGTCAGCCACTGAAACAAGATGATTTTGAAAAATGTTTCCAAGAATGGAATTGCAGATTTGACAAATGTATTAAGTGTAATGTAGAGTACTTTGAAGACGATGTTGTTTTGTTAAAAATAAATAAATACGGGCTGAGCCCCGGTGGCGTAGTGGTTGTGCGCGGGACTGCGGCCCACTGGGATGGAGGTTCAATTTCAGCGCCACAGGAGGAAAAGCTGGGCCTCCTACTCCCACCACCTGAGGGCAGTCATTCCCCCCCCCCCCAAAAAAAAAAAATTGGGGGAAAATTCTGTTATTTGTGTAGGGGTGGGGGAGAGGACCTGTTCACGTGTCTCGAATCTGGCCAGAGTTCTGATTTGTATATGCTTTACATCCAACTGCTTACTGATTAGTGCCCCTTTCGTTTCACTTAAGTACTCTGGCAGTGTTTTTTAGGTAGGTTGTTTTCCATTGAAGTTAACAGAATTTTCGACTCATACTTGCTTAAAAACATTGAGAGATTTTTGGCCTATATAACAAGAAACCAGAGACTAGTCTTGGGTAGTTTGATCTGGTAGCACAAATGTGTAATTTGTTCTCATCCAAAAGCTCTACTGTGGATTCAGTTTGGTTTTATTTGCAAGCTGCCTTTCCGCATCACCTTAAGATGGCCTCCAGCAGCAATAAACCAGGACTATGTATTTTTTTCTTCATTTGCAATGGGAGAGAAAAGAATCGATGGTACTTCGTGAATGATGATTCCTAGACTTCTAGTTTTGCCTCTGGGTGAATTGTTTGAATTGTTATCTTCACTACCATATGAGGAAGCAAAGGTAGAGGAAGGCGAAGGTAGGTCATGTTAACTAGCCTCCAAGTCCTTATTGTAGTTATATCATGTCCATCTTCTGAGGAATGAGCTTTCTTGAAGACAATGACCTAGTCTTTTTTTTTTACCTTATTTCCTCACTCCTAGCCTTGAGCTTGGCTAATGCTTCACTGGCACAGAGTCAATTTCTACTGAGATTGTGAACCTTTTATGGGGACAAACAGCCTCATCAGCTTTCCAAGGAGTGTCAGGAGGGTTTGAACTGCTATCATCATACATACAGTTAGTGATTTAATATTCAGTACCACCAGGGCTTCTTGAATTTGCTGTATCCTTAGTGCAAGGGGGCTTTAAAAGTTTGTAGAAATTTTGTACTATCTTTTCATAACATATTTCCACAAACTCGTGGGGGTGGGTAGAAAGCAAATTCATAAGTATGCAACACTGCTTTAGATAGTCTAGTTCTGCATAGAAAGGCATACTATGGGCTGAGCCCCGGTGGCGTAGTGGTTTTGCCCGGGACTGCGGCCCACTGGGATGGAGGTTCGATTCCAGCTCCACGGAGCAAAGGCTGGGCCTCCTACTCCCACCACCTGAGGGCAGTGATGCCAAAAAAAAAACAAAAAAACCAAACAAAAAACAAAAAAAGGCATACTATGTGATAGGTTTATGCACCATATAAAAACTCTATAGTCTTGAGCTACTTAATCTGACAGATTTCCCATCTGTAAAATATGGATAATACTTAATAGTTACCAAGTTTGTTGAGGAAATTTAAGAAGAAATAGATGATAATATTTAGTAGTATGCCTTACTCTTAGGAGGTACCTAAGGAATGGTAGCTACTATTAGCAGTCTGAATGAAACAAATAGAGTTGGTTGCATTAATAAAAACAAACATACATTTATTTCGCATAATTATACATTTTTTAAGAATGTATGGCAGTTTATGCCATTTGTTTTTTACAACTTTACTGATATATCTTTGTGTTAGTCCAGGTAGACTAGAGAAACAAATTCATAAACATGCATATGGATATAAGAGGAATGGAATATTGAGAAAGCATCCCAACCCAGTCCAGTCCAAGGTCATACATCCGATATTAGGCCATATGTCCGATACCAGTCTATAAAGTCTCCTTCCAACTCACGAAGCATATGCAATGAATGACACCAAGACAATCACAGGCCAGTGAGTGCAGTCTTGTGTATCCAGCGGCATCCCGGCGCTGGCAGGGGTCTCCCCACAGCTCCTCATTTCCAGGGTTCAGGGTCCATCAGCGGTATCGATCGGCAGTGGAAGCATCTAAGCACTGACAGGGGTCTCTCTTCCTCAGCCCTAGAGGTCTGGTTCCATCAGAAGCCCATGTGGCTTCTTCGGCTCCTCCAGGTTCCAGAATTCAGGATCTATCAGCATGCCACCATCTTGTCTTGTCGGTAGACCAACTCCAAGAGACTGAGTCAAGTCTCTCTTCTCCAATTGGGAAATAACGTGAGACTTCGCAGAATTCTCAAGAGAAAGCCATGCCCACACAGAGACATCATTGACTATCTCCAGATTGACAGGCTAGATTCCACCCCTAGACTCCCAATCATGAAATTGACACTTGTACATGGCTGCCACAATCATTAAGTATACAAAGTAGTAATTGTTAGTAAATTTATAAAGTTGTGCAACTATCCCTATAATCCAGTATTCAGTAATTTCCATCACACTTGTGGCCCTTTGTAATTATTCTGTGGATTTTGAAGCATGCATGGCTATGAATGCCTTACTTACTCAATCTTTAAACTGAGCAGATAATCAGGTCATAAGAACTCAGTATCAGAATTACTTATCAGCAACCTGTGATATACAGATCACACAACCCAGCCTTACCTCCTGAAAGTGAGAAGAACTTGAAGTACTTGGCAGTGAAGATCAAGGATTTCAGTCTTCAGTATGGACTACAACTCATGTAAATAAAACCAAAGTCTCCGCAACTGAACATCTCAGTAACATCATGATAAATGAAGAAAAGATTTGAAGTTGTCAAGGATTTCTTCTTGCTTGGATCCTCAATCAATGTTCTTGGCAGCAGCAGTCAGGAGATCAAAAGATGGGGCTGAGCCCTGGTGACAATAAGTGGCTGAGTGCGGGACTGCGGCCCGCGGGCTTGGTGGTTCAAATCAAGCGGCTGCTCTCACGAGCAGCGCTGGGTAGCTCCCACGACCACCAGAGGACAGTGATTGCCCCCCCCCCCAAAAAAAAAGATCAAAAGATGCTTTGCATTGGGTAAATCTACTGCACAAGACCGCTTGAAAGTGATGAAAACTAAGGAGGTTAATTTAAGGACTAACGTGCATCTGATCCAAGCCATGTTATTTTCAGTTGATTTGTATACATGTGAAAGTAGGACATTGCATAAGGAAGATCAAAGAAAATTTGATAGGGTGGAATTATGGTGTTGATGAAAAGTATTGGAAAATACCATAGACTTGGAAAAAACATACCTATTCTGAAAGAAGTGTAGCCTGAATGCCTGTTAGAAGCATGGGCGGGCAGAGGGGGATGGACGGGAAGGAGAGGGGAGGAAGGGAAGCTGATATCAAGGGCCCAAGTGGAAAAGCAGGTGGATATTTAGAGAATGTTAATGAAAGCAGACATGTGAAGGTGCTTGGTACAGTATATGTAACTGAATTGTGAAAAGCGATGTATGAGCCACCAATAAAATGATTATAAATTTTTTTTGGGGGGGGGGCATCACTGCTCTCCGGTGGTGGGAGTAGGAGGCCCAGCCCCACTGCTGGAATTGAACCTCCGTCTCAGTGGGCTGCAGTCCCGCGCACAACCACTACGCCACTGGGGCTTGGCCCGATTATATATATATATATTTTTTTAAGGCATCACTGCCCTGGTGGTGGGTGTAGGAGGCCCAGCCTTTGCTCCTGTGAACGGGAATTGAAACTCCATCCCAGTGGGCCGCAGTCCCACGCACAACCACGATGCCACCAGGGCTCAGCCCCCGATTATAAATTTTTTTAAATGTTCTTGAGATGATGGGTCTATGTATGGGTTGTGATAAGAGTTGTATGAGACTCCAATAAAATTATTTTTAGAAATTTAAAAAAACAAGACTGAATTCATATCACATACGTTGGACATTTTATCAGGAGAGACTAGTTCTTGAAGGAAGGGAGGCCATCATGTGTGATAAAGTAGAGAGGGGCAGCAAAAAGGAAGCTCTTCGGTGTTGGCAAGATGGATTGACACAGTTGCTGCAAGAACTGACATAATAATTGTGAAGATAATGCAGGACCTGGTGGCATTTCGTTCTGTTGGACCCAGAGTCTAGGAGTCGGCACCTACTTGTTGGCACCTAACAACACTGGCTGTGCGCACATACAGTGTGGGTTTATGGATCGGTACTTCCAGGAGTGGGCAAGGATAGTCATGCAATGTAATGGGAAAGATGATTTATCCCAGACATTGAGTACCTTGATTTGGGTTTATCCCTACACTACCTGTCAGTTTTTGTGTTAAAGGGCATGCAAGTAAGAAAGGGGAGGGCAGTGGCATATCTCTGATCCCCGCTGCCTTTCCTATGAATATGAGAGGTCAGACATGGTTCCACCCTCCGTTTCTCTTTACTCTTTTCTGACATCAACCATTCCCTCCTACAGCACAGCACTTTCCACGGGTTCCACAATTAGTTGCAATAGCCAATCAGAACTTTCGGACAAAACTTACAGTTAGGGGGTTTTTTATTAGGGAAATTGACAAGCACTTGAGCTTAACTAGTAAAGAATGTTTGCCTTGAAGATTGTGCTCTTTTAAGATCTGTGATCTTGGGGCTGAGCCCCGGTGGCGTAAGTGGTTGGGTGCGGGACTGCGGCCCGTGAGCTTGATGGTTCAAATCCAGCGGCGGCTCTCAGGAGCAGCGCTGGGTGGCTCCCACGACCACCACCAGGGCAGTGATGCCCACAAAAAAAAAAAAAAAAAGATCTGTGATCTTTTAAGATCAAATTGGCGGGCTGAGCCCTGATGGCGTAAGTGGTTGAGTGCGGAACTGCAGCCCGCGGGCTTGGCAGTTCAAATCCAGCAGCAGCTGGGTAGCGCCCACGACCACCAGAGGCAATGATGCCCACACACACACACAAAGAAAGATCAAATTGGCAATAGCATCCCAAAAGATAAAATTTTAAGACACAAGCTTGAAGAATGTAATCAGTGTTTCTGAATCATACATATAAGAATTATTGGGTTGATAATGTTCTGTCTATATTCATAGCAACAATTTATTATTAAAAAGAATATGGAGAAATTGGATCCCTCATCCATTGCTGGTGTAAGTGAAAATATTGGTGTAGTCACTTTTTCTAAATTAAAATACTATAAAATCCACTAGTTCCACTTCTAGATTCATACCCAAAAAATTAAAGGCAAACTTTCACACAAACATTTGTACATGAGGGCTGAGCCCTGGTGGCGTAGTGGTTGTGCGCGGGACTGCGGCTCACTGGGATGGAGGTTCGATTCCCGCTCACAGGAGCAAAGGCTGGGCCTCCTACTCCCACCACCTGAGGGCAGTGATGCCTAAAAAACAAACAAAACAAACAAAAAGATATTACTTGGGGCTGAGCCCCGGTGGCGTAGTGGTTGTGCGTGGGACTGCAACCCACTGGGATGGAGGTTCGATTCTGGCTCCCAGGAGCAAAGGCTGGGCCTCCTACTCCCACCTCCTGAGGGCAGTGATGCCTAAAAAAACAAACAAACAAACAAAAAGATATTACTTGGGGCTGGGCCCCGGTGGTGTAGTGGTTGTGCGCGGGACTGCAGCCGACTGGGATGGAGGTTCGATTCCAGCTCCACGGAGCAAAGGCTAGGCCTCCTACTCCCACCACCTGATGCCTTAAAAAAAAAGATATTACTTGATAAAACAACAAACAGCCCCACCTCCATCCACTACAGTCTATGTAGGGTTTCTGTGGCTGTAAATCTTTTGGGGAGCCCAACCTTGAGGTCTGCAGTCCAATACTAACCCCAGGATGCCATACCACGATACAGATGAATCTTGAAAACATGCTCAGTGAATAAGGTAGCCACAAAAGCCCCTATAATTAATGGTCCCATTTTATAGGAAAAGTTCAAAATAAGACAACTTGCCAGGAATGTGGATCTCTTTTAAAGTGTTTTAAAAGGAAAGTGACCACCACCGGTTACAGGTTTGGGGCAGAGGTAATGAAAATGGTTGTACAACACTGTGACTGTCCTAAAGCCATCAAATTCACTTTAAATGCGTAAATTTTATGTAAAGCTGTAAAAGGAAAAAATCCTGAGGACTAAGGTGTGATGTAAAGGAGCCCTGATGGTGTAGTGGATTATGAGTTGAGCTGCTAATCACAGGGTCAACAGTTCAAAACCACCACCTGTTCTCTGGGAGAAAGATGAGGCTTTCTTGTCCCTTTAGAGATTTACAGCTTCAGAACTCCAAAGGGGCAGTTCTTCTCTGCCATATTAGGGTAGTTAAGAGTCAGGATGGACTCAGTGGCTGTGAGTTTGAGTTTTGTTTGAAGATTGTGTGTCTGACCTAAGCCTATTTTCAGTTGTTTCATAAGCATATATAAGTTGGACAGTGATTAAGACCAAATAATTTATGATGCATTTGCATTTTGAGGTTAGCAAAGAATATTGAATGTACAATGGACTGCCAGAAGAGTGAATTAAGTCTGTCTTGCAGGAAATATAGCCAGAATGATTCTAGAAGTTAAGATGGGCTGAGCCCCGCTGGTGTAGTGGTTGTGCGTGGGACTGCGGCCCACTGGGATGGAGGTTCAATTCCCGCTCACAGGAGCAAAGGCTGGGTCTCCTACTCCCACCCCCAGGGAAGTGATGCCTTAAAAAAAAAAAAAAAGTTAAGATGACAAGACTTCATCTTCGGTACTATGAAGATACTATCAGGAGGGACCCATCCCTGCAAAATGCCAGTGATGCTTGGAGTAGAAGGCCGGCAGTACAAGAGGAAGACCCTCATTGAGATGAATTGACACAGTGGCTACAACAATGGGCTCACGCACAGGACCAGGCAGTGTTTTGTTCTGTTGCACACAAAATTATTATGAGGTAGAATAGACTTCATAGCACCTAGCAGCCACAATAACTGCATCAACAAGGCTGTTTTTAAGAGGTGATTTAAGAAGGTTAAAAAAAAAAAAAGAATTGAGAAGCCTTAACGAGAAAAAAATTTTTTCTTTTTTTTTTTTTTCCAAAGAAGAAGAAGCCTTACCCAGAATTTCAGTGATCTAATTTCTGACTTTTCTCAAGCTTCCAAGGCCTATTCCCTTTTGTTGGAAATTTATTATAACCAGAAAAAACTCAAACCCTTATTTACATTCCAGGAAGGAAGATCTCTGTAGTATATACAAAGTTTTCTGGAGGAGTGGAAAATATCAAAACCAACATATGATTGCTGTTATTTGAACAGTTGAATGCAAAAGCCTTATCAGATTATTTTTTAAGTGAAACTGTTAAGCTATGTTAGGTCTGCTTGTTTTTTTTGTTTGTTTGTTTTGGGGGGGGAGGGCATCACTGCTCTCTGATGGTGGGAGTAGGAGGGTCTGCTTGTTTTAAAGCCTAATTTTGTCTTATGGCCAAGATCTTTGATCAGTGATCATGATGATGAGCATATAAAAAGGCCTTCTAAACTTCATATTTAAGTTTTACCATCTTTTTACTAACCAGTTATCAATTATGTCATGAACACTTTTAAGTTTATAAATCTAAATCTTTGCATCCTTAGGGTCATGTCAGAAATTAAACACAAGTTGTATACTGCCAGTGTCAAACCAAAGTCATTTCAAGGACAGAAGAAATGAGCAACAGAACAACACTGAGAGTTTAATATTGGAGAGTTGTCCATTCATAGATAAAGGAACTTGAGAAAATTTACTCTTGAAAACCTGGTTGTTGGGGCTGAGCCCCGGTGGCGTAGTGGTTGTGCGCGGGACTGCGGCCCACTGGGACGGAGGTTCAATTCCAGCAGTGGGGCTGGGCCTCCTACTTCCACCACCGGAGAGCAGTGATGCCCAAAAAAAAAAAAAAAGGAAAACCTGGTTGTCATGGTTTCAACGTGAATTGGAAACTTTAGAGATATTATTTCTTGAAACGAACAAAAGCTGGTTCTCTGCTCACAATTCAGATTAAAAAGGGAACTTCTGGCAAATGAAAAAGGGATCCTAGGGTTCTTAGGAAGTGGGAGGGGGCACTACCTAGGTCTCTAAATTCATGAAAAGAAGGCCTTTCCTTGAGAATAAAAAACACTGAAGGCCAGCAACTTTGCAGATGACTGGGGGTGGGGGGGACAACTAGCTTCCACAAACTCAACTCCAGAAAAATCTCTGGAGTCATTGTTTCTACAATGGACATAATTAATAGGGACAAGACTATAGCTGTTTCAGGAATGAAAACTAGCCACTCCAACCACTGGACTTGAAAGGGCTTGTTTCATTGTCGTTCATGGTTGCATTGTGAATGAGGTCAAATGAAAGCTAATTGTGATGGCAGTGGACATGTAGGGTGCTGTTGATTTTCAAGAGAGCGGCTGTGCCCCATGATAAACTGCTCACCAGTGTGACTGTTCACTTTCATTGTTACAAGCGATAAATGACTTAAGAAAAGGACCAGGCATAGAGGGATTGTGCATAACTGATGGACCTTATCTGTAAATGCATCTGTTAGATATAGCAGTCAACCACTCATTGAAGTTTTTCATGAGTAGAGTGGAACAAATGAATGCAGTGTAGCATTCATTAATTCATGTCACCAGGACAACAAAGTAGCCATTGTTTACAGAAAATCTATGAATGGTTTCTGCTTATGGGGGAAGTAACAAATCATATATATGTTGCCTTTGCCAGTGGAATTGTGTGTCAACAAATATCAGTGACAAAGATGAAGACACTTAAAATAATAATCAGTTCAGAAGACACATGAGCATCTGCTGGCAGCAGAATATTTTAGTGATAGTGATGAGAGATGGAACTCATGTTCTGGGAATCATCCTGATAATAAATTAACAAAAATAATGTTCTTTAAGATGAGAACAATTTCTTCTGGTGACTTTGTTGATTTCAAAGGCTTTTTTTCCCCCTCTTTAATTAATCCTGTGGACTAGTGGCCACACAAAATAGGTATCAGTCTCCCTGACTCTGAAATCAAAAAAACTAGATGGTACCTACCTACCTATTATGCAAAGGATCACATTAGAGGGTTGTGGATAGGATTGGAGTAAATGGAACAGAACTCAGACTCATTAAAGAGACCAGGCATCTAGTTGGATTTAAACTGGTGGGACTTACAAAGGCTACAGCCCTTAGTCACCTTTTGTGTCTGGAACTAACCTATCTCCCTCACTCATTCACAAGTTAGAATAACCAACCATTTAAGATTTAAAAACAAAAGCATCATTTGCCTAAAGACAAAGATTATAGTGTTAGGAAAGGAGGAGGAATGGAAAGAAGAAACACAAGGAGTCCATAAGTAGTGTATTTTGGTTTGGATTTGTGTAGGGCGAGTGGTTGGGCTGGCAGAACCTGTGGCACCCAGTCTGCCAGCTCTCCTGTGGCATGAGTGGTCAGAGAGGTGAGAGGAGGTGGAGTTCTGCTCACTGTACTCAACACACTGCCTCCCGTCAGGGTCTGAGGGACCCTCCCCTATGCTAAGTCATAAGTAACTTAAAGAAAGTAGAGTAGTGGGGTAGCAGGTCCCCATGTTTTTACACATTGTACCAAGATTGCAGACATAATAAAGCTGAGTATGTGAAAGATAAACAAGGAGGAAGTGAGCTAAGCAACGGCACATTGAATGGAATGGATACGTTGGAACAAAACGTGTGAATTATTGAATGCAAAACTGATGACCTTCTGGTAAACCTTCATCTAATAAGTTTTTACAAGATAAAATTTTAAAGTTGTTTCAGCTTAAAATTTATAAAATATAAACCCATTTTTCTCATAGTTCTAGAGCTAAAATAATTTCTTACATTGAAGAAATGTCTTTGCAAAAAGACATTAAATTTATGTAATCCTGACGTATTTTTTTGTTTGGTTTTGTTTGTTTTTTGGGCATCACTGCTCTCCGGTGGTGGGAGTAGGAGGCCGAGCCCCACTGCTGGAATTGAACCTCCGTCCCAGTGGGCCGCAGTCCCACGCACAACCACTATGCCACCGGGGCTCAGCCCCCCTGACGTATTTTTTACAAGAGTGTTTCCCAGGAAAGAAATTTTGTTTGCAAGTTAAAATAGGACCATCCCACTTTGCACATACATATACTAGTGTACAAGTTGATTTCAGCACATGTTTTATACAGTTTTTGTGGTAAAATTAGGTGCCTCGGCTGATAGTTGGATCAACTTATACTCAAATAGGTAATGTATATATTTTCAGGATTTATAGGCTTAAGAGACCATCCAAATGAGTGTGGTGTTTCTTTTCAATTTTCTATATCGGGAGGGCTCAAAGTATTTGAAGTTTATTCTCATTGTTAAAGTTGAGTAGAGAACTCAATACAAGCTACTCTTAGAAGGTATAGGACAGAAAGTTATGCAGAATACTTTGAATTTCTTTGTACACATTTATCAGATTCTTTATTCAAATAGTATCTTCATCTGGAATGTGTAAGAGATTTTATTCTGATCTCATTGTGTCTGTCTTTCCATAGGATGGATAGAATGACAGAAGATGCGCTTCGTCTGAATTTATTGAAGCGGAGTTTGGACCCAGCAGATGAGCGAGATGATGTTCTAGCAAAGCGGCTCAAAATGGAGGGGCATGAGGCCATGGAACGTCTGAAGATGTTGGCACTGCTTAAAAGAAAAGATTTGGCAAACCTTGAGGTTTCGCATGAGTTACCCACCAAACAGGATGGGAGTGGTGTCAAGGGCTATGAAGAGAAACTCAATGGGAATCTCAGGCCTCATGGAGACAACAGGACTACTGGAAGGCCAGGCAAAGAAAATATCAATGATGAGCCTGTGGATATGAGTGCTAGACGAAGGTATGCCTCAGTTCAGATGCCTCCTGTTAGAGGATCTTCTCATAAACTGTCTGAAATCAGAATGGATTCTAGTGGAAGAATGTTCTCTAACTATAGCTTCTTGAAAGAAGATTTATGTTACTCTGCCATGATCATGACTTCTCATTGCCAACTATTGCCATCAAATCCGGGCCAGGCAGTATAGGGCAGAGTAGTAGATACTTCAGAAACTTGCCCTAGCATAGAGA
>PVJH01031902.1:0-23264 GCA_004026705.1 Nesogale talazaci
GTTGTTGTGACTCAGAACCGACTGGGCAGTGGGTTCCCTATTGCTGTGGGAAATGTGAATGGTGAAGTTCTGCACACCCCAGTGCAGGTTCAAGTGACCTAGATAGTTTTGCAGAAATCCTGGGACCTAAAGCGCAACCTAGAGTAGAGTCAGCAGGGTCTCTGAAGTGAGGTCCTGGTATGAGAGCTGTACTGACCTCAATGAGTGACCAACTGTGTGCCTCCAGGATTTTGTCCTTAAAAAAAAAAGCCCCAACTCCTCCCTCTCCACAAGTTTGGGTTGGCCACTCTGTCAACTGTTGAGTTGAGATCAGTCATCCAGGTGTATATGGTATCTGGTTCACCAGGGGGTTAGAGGGGCCACTTAAAGTTTTCTTTCTGTCTGTCTTTTTTTTTAAGTAATGTAGGCTAAACAAACTCAGACCTAAAGTTTAACTTCAACCTGTACTCTGCTGATTAGGAAAGAAGCCATCCAGGTGAACCTTGGCAGCAAGTTTACTAAAGAGAAGATTCAATAATGATTCCCTCTGGACACCTGAAATGCTACTGCTTTCCCCAAAGTGGTGTGCTCAATCCTTTCTTTAGTCCAGCACCTTTTTTTTTGAGAGCTTGCTATAATGAAGTCTAGGCCATGCTTGAAGTCAGTGATTTAGAGTAGACTCATTCCGAAATCTTGTCCATGAGCAATTCTGAGCTTGGACATTGAGCAAAGCAGAGAGGTGTCCTTGTGAAGAGTTAAGAATGGTTATCTATTTATAAATTACTGTGGGTTCATGAAAGAGGGAGGGGAAAATGACCTCAAGTAGAAAATAAAATTTAAAATGATGATGGCAACATATGTACAAATGTGCTTGACACAATGGATGGATGCATGGATTGTGGTAAGAGCTGTAAGAGTCCCCAATAAGATGATTTTAAAGAAAGAACTAATCTAGAAACATGAAGTAATCTAAGCTTTTGGAAATACTATTAGGATTCAAGAGAACACCTCCCAGAAGAGGAGAAAGTCTCAATGAGATGTATTATCTATAATAATGACAACAATGGACTCAGTCCTGCCAAGGAAGGTGATGCAGGACCACAGGTTCATTCTATTATACATAGGCTGCCACATGATGGAACAGAATCAATGGCAACTAACAACTAACAACAACAACAAAACAACAAGAGCAACCAAAATAGTTTAGCTGTGAGTCAAAAGTAATGGAATCTCTTTAAACTTGGAATTCACTTCCAGGCCACAGTAGACAGGCCTCTCAGTGGAACAATAGCACCTGTGAGGAGTGTAGTCCTCAGAACAAACAACCACAGGAGACCGGAAGGACAAGAATGGCCCCAAACAACCCTGAGGAGGCAGGAAGGGGCAAAGAAAGTGGTTGAATGCAGAGGGAGAATCCAGGGAGGAGGGGGGCAAATTCTATTACGTTGAAGGGCTTCAACTCATGTTAGAAAATAAAATAATTTGTGCAGAAGTTGCTGAACAGGCAACGCATTTTCTCCATAAGCCTTTCCACAAGCTACAATAAAATATAACCCCAACCTCACCCTATAGGAACACAAAACAATGGGATAATTCCAAGGATCAAAAACACCAGTACATGAAACATTCCAGAGTTACAATAAAAGAAAAAGGCTCAAGGGTGCATATAGTATAATACCAGTTATTCAAATGCATAATACCATTGATTTAAATTTTACTTGAAGTTTAAAAACATGAAAAAATTACAGTGTGGGGTTTAGAGCTCCATGTATCTGTAGAAAAAAAAGGCACAAATTCATGCCTGGTGGGGACATGCAACAATTTCTGCATGGTGGTTCTCTCTGAAGGAGCGATGGCTTGTGGTCTTGCAGGATACACAAGCCAGTTCATTGAATCTGTAAAGTTTTCTTTTTTAACATCCTGAATAAAAAGACCTGAAGTAAATATGCTACATACTCAGATTTGTTAAGGTCAGGTAATGAGTACATGAATATCCCATATAGTAGTTTCCCTACCCTAACAAAAACGTTAAAATATTTTATAAGGATATTTTCAGAGTCACAAATGTAATATTGTCCCCCATTGAGTGTACACATTTTAATGCCTACATGTTTCCCAGTGTATGTACTTAATAGAGACTCTATAGTTAAAAATGTTCTTCAGGAAGAATCATGAAACAACTAATTCCATGGAGTTTAGAAGTACTTGAAACACAGGAAGAATCATGCAACAACTAATTCCATGGAGTTTAGAAGTACTTGAAAACATTGAGATTTTCTCTCCCTCCATTTTCCCTTTGTTAACAATACCATAACTCGAACCATTGAATGGAATTTACTTCAGTCAAAGGTGGATCAACAAGAAAGCTTCATAGACATGAATATGTTGCTGAGACTCCTGCAAATCTCCAGTCATGATGACTTCTGCTTACTCAATGCTCACTATGAGTCAGGGAACATGATATCTTATTAAATCAGCAGTTCTCAACCTGTGGATCATGACCCTTTTGGAGGTCGAACAACCCCTTCCAGGGATTTCCGAAGACTATATTTTGATGGTCTTCAGAACTGAGACACTACTCCTCTAATTGTCTCCAGGCGGGTCCACCCACATGCAGATTCACCCACATACTGGATCACCACAACATGAAGAACTGTATTAAAGGGTCGCTGCATTAGAAAGGTTGAGAACCACTGCACTAAGCCTTACCAAACACACGTGAGATGTGTAGATATTTATTATAGATTGAACTATGTTCCTGTGCTCCCAAATATGTATTAGAATCTGTGTTACTCTGGGTTGACTAGTGAAGCAAATTCATAGACACTCATATGTGTATAAGAAGGAGCTTTATATTTAAGAGCAGTTGAATATTGAGAAAACTTCTCAGACCAGTCCTGATAAAATTCACGTCTGATATTAGCCCACATGTCTGATACCAATCTATAAAGTCCTCTTAAGGCTCATGAAATACTTGCAAGGAAGCTGAATAAAGGAAGAACTCAGGCCAGTGGGTAGAAGGTCTTGTGGATCAATTGGTGGTATGAGCATCTCAGCATGACAGGGGTCTCCAACTGGCTCTTCCAGCTCCAGAACTCTAGTGTAGCTCAATGTGTCTTGTCAACAGAAATTTTCACAGGGAGTAAACATATGTCCTGCCTCCAGTGAGGTAGTTTTCTCTTTAATGCCCCAAATTGAGTTCATCGAGCTGTGAATTGATTGACAGACCAAACTCCACCCTTTCACGCTCAAGTCTCAAGTTGACACCAGATTATGCACCTACCACAGAATCCTAACATGTACTGCACCTGTGGAATGCTAACTTAATCTATATCTGTGGAGGCCATCCCAATTGGGTATAGACTCTTATTTGATATGTTAATGAAAACCCTCCTTCAGGAATCAAGATTTTTAAATTTAGTCACTTGCGATGTTTAAGAGGAACAGTTTAGACACCAAACAAAACCAAACTTACTTCCAATGTAGTTAATTCTGACTCAGGGCAACTCTACATAGGGCTTCAGAATGAGAGCAGAAAGTTTCATCTTTGTCTTGGAAGGGGCACATGGATTCAAAGTGCCTGTCTGACTTGAACTGCCAAAGACACTTCCTTTGAGTTGATTCCATCTGGTACAGTGCACTACACACTGAGATACTAGCCACAAAAGCAACAGTTCAAGTCCACTAGCCACTCCCAGGGTGAAAGATGAGGCTGTCTACTGCAAAGATTTAAATGATTGGAAACCCAAAGGAGTAGTTCTCCCCTGTCCTGTAGGGTCATTGTAGGATCAGAGTGTAAGGGAGGCTAAATTGCTGATGGGAAGTTATACGTGTATTCAATACAGAAAAAGGTGGAGGTCAGCACAGAATGATCAAGTCAAGAGGCAATGTGTGGGAGAAGCATAAGAGTAAAAGCAACGAAAAATAAATATGGTTACATACACAGTCCTACATTAACAGAGACAACCAAAATCTATGAGTGGATCCATATATAGACAGTGGGCACAAAAGTGGAAAGCAACAAAAGTGAAAACCGTTACATACAAAATCCTTTATTAATAGTAATAACCACAATATATATGCATATACAAAGTTGAAGATGAATGAGAAGGCAAATGTGACTCCATCTACAATTAAATACAGATTTTACAGAGGATAGGTCTCCATATCTTTATGTGGTGAAAATATATGTAAGACTATAGCAGAGCACAGAGCCCCATGACACTGGGAACAGAAGAACTACGTGGTGCATGACTTCCACTGCTGATGTCTCTGAAAGACATCATAACAGGAGGTCCTGGAAAGAGTGGCAGAAAAATGTGGGACAAAACTCTAAATATCAAAAGAGATTAGACTGTTTGGTTTGAGAATAAACTGGTGGAATTCTTGAAGACCATAATCCGTAGAGATATTTCAGTCCTAGAATTAAATTCATCCTCAGGAGTCAACTTTCAGCTCAATGATACATAGACTTCTAAGAGTGGTATGTATTACTTAGAACAACCACCATATAAAATCTAAAGGACAACATTTATCCAAGGATAAACCTCAGAAGACAGGAAGGAACATAAAAGAAAAATGGAAACAATAAATAGGGAAGAAATGATAAGAGTGCCATTAGTTTTTAGGGGTTGCAATCCATGTCAGAGATAAAAATGTGCATAAATTGTTAAATAGAAGATAATTTTTTTCTGTAAGCTTTTATTTAAATCATTACAAAAATTTTAGAAATGTACACACTACAAATCATAAACCCCATGCCTGTGGCTAGGCACCTTGGTGATAATATGGGCTAAAATTAGTATGCTAACAGTATGGTCAGTGGATCAAATCCATCAGCTACTGGGCAGGAGAAAGATAAGACTGTTCCCTTCCATAGCAATTTACAACCCTGGAAACACACAGGGGTAGTTCTTCTCTGTCCTATGAGCCAGAATCAACTCCATAGCAGTGAGCTATTTAAGGTCACAATGAGTTGGGATAGACATGATAGCAATGGGTTTATTTTTTATGGTTATAATTTCATTTGGGAATGGATTTTCTTTGTTGTTTAAAGATCTGAGCATTTTGAGTGATCTTTTTTGTGATAAAAAGGACTATATACAGTCATCAGTGCTATCTGATCCCTATTCCCCTCTTCCCCTCTCTCTTCCCATACCTTCAGGGAATCATTACTCGCATTACTGTTTCAGAAGGATTATCTATCATGGCTTTCATGTACCGAATAATCTTAAATATACAAATGAACACACACAAATATAGCATGACTAATGAGGAAAAACAAAATCATACTAGTATGGGGAGGAAATATTAACAAACTAGAGTTATGTGGTTCATGAGTGCCATACCACCCCCTGGATTTATGGCCCCTTCTGTGTGACCCCTTTGGGAGGATCTGTCCGATTATCTTACAGGTGGTTTGGGGTCTCCACACCATCCATGCCTTTCACATTGATTTGGTTGCTTGTTTTTGAACTTCAAACAACGTGGATGTCATATGGCATAAGATACGGCAAACAAGAAACAAACAAAAACCCCAACTATTAAAGGAGAGGGAGAAAAGGTTTCCTGAGAATGGCAGTGGAGGAAGAGATCAAGAGAAACTCATGTCAAGGAGTTCAAGAAGAAAGAAAACGTTTTGAAGTGGATCCTGGTGTCACTTGTACAATGCCGCTTGATGTGCTTGAACCAGGGAACGCTATGAAAGCTGTAAAAGATCCCTATGACCTTTACAAAGGGAGTAAACAAGCAGAGAGCCAAGAGTGCAAGATCGGCGATTCAAAACCACCAGCCATTCCACTGGAGAAAGACAGGGCTTTCCACTCCCATAAAGATTTACAGTCTCAGAAACTCAGGAGGCGGCTCTCCCCTGCCCTGCAGGGTTGCCATGGGATGACATAGACTAGGTGGCTGTGGCAGCTTCCCAACTGTGAGAAATCAGATTTCTGTTTATTAGAGCCACTCACTTGTGATATTTCTGCCCAGGTAGTCCTAGCTAACTAAGACACTAAGGAACACCCAGGGTCAATGAGGAAGGGAATCCGCATAGCCAAGATCCTTCTCTGGACTTCGAACACCTAAGACTGTGAGAAAATAATTTTCTGTTATTTAAAATGATCCAGTTGTGGTACTTGCATTGCACTAAAAATGAAGACAGTGCTGTTGCTTCCTTTTTATACATGAGAACATCTTCTTCTCTGAGGTTAAGGAATTTTCTTAAACTTCCTGAAAGTAAGTCACAGAGAACAATAAGAAAGTAGCAGACTGAAGACTTAGGTCACTTCTATCTGACTCCTATATGGTGACAAACCATTGTCTCCCTGCAGGATCTTCCTCCTTCTGCTAGAATTAATCCCAATGTGTGATGTGCTGTTTCCAATGTCTAAGACATTTGAACACACCCAATATTATGATGACTATGCTAATAGCCAACATAAATGAAATATTTCATCTTTGTTTCCAAGGTTTCTTTGATTGAACTGGTCCAAACACCAGAAACAGGGATGACAAGATGGATTTGAATCTGATTTTTACAGAGAAGCTCGAGATTCATATCCTTTAAAAAAAGCAGTTCATTAGCTCTTCATCCACATCCCATAGAATTCAGTAGGTCAAGCATAGCTAGAAGAGCTATACAATCATTGCCACAATCAATTTTGGAACATTTTATTCTCTCTCAAGCGTATACTTACTTGTGTAATTATTTTTTCTGTTGTGGCAAAAATATACACAACAAAATGTCTTCCCATTCAACAACTTCCACATGCACCATTGATTATACCTTTTGTGTTGTGCAAACATTATTGATATCCCTCTCCAAATTGTGCCACCACTATTAAAATTGACTCAATGATCTCTAAGCAAAAAATCCTCCTCTTTTACCCGTGATAACCATAGGTCAAGTTTGGTTTCTTTCTCTCTTTTTTTGTAGCTTTCTGGATATAATATCAACATAGAATACACTTCCATAGTTAAATTGCTTTACCAAAAGAGTTTGATATACATCATCACCATGAGTTCTAAGGCTCCCTCCTCCCTCATTTATTGATCCCTAATTCCCCTTACCTTCTCACTCCACCTCATTGCTAATAAACCTTGTCATCAGTTATTGTCTCTACTCATCCAAGATTCATATACTTTGGAAAAAATCCTAATATTTGAAATGTGGCAACAAATTTGAGAGTTTGTTCAGTCTATGTGTGAAATCAAATAAAACAAGCCTAGAAGCATTACAAATATCCCATCAACATCCTTAGCTATTAATCCTGAAGAATTTTAACCAGGGAGATATAATCATCTCTTGACTTTCTAACTCCCCAAAGACCAGTGGAAAAATATCCTCATCAAGCAAAGCTAAACTGACTCAACCTAAGGCAGTAGAGGAGAACATCATTCTCAACAGAGTCCTGGTGACGTCTCAAAGTGGGCAACATTGTGGAGAACTTTAGGAGCTGGGCTGGGCTGGGTTATTATATAGCAGACCTTGCAAAACAGAGACCTGATCGGACAGGGAGGCTAGTCAGAGTTGGATCCATGGGTAAAAGGAATATCATGAAGTAACTCTCTGTGAGGGAGCTACAAGTTTTGATAGAGGAGTTACTTTGGTTGGTTCCCATTCATATCTTCCACAAACAGTTATTCCTTGAAACAAAGAACTAAGTTATCTTATTTTGTGTAACATGGATGCAAGAAAATACACCTAGTCCCAGTATCATATACCAGAGGGAGAGAGGGATATGCTCAGTTCTCCCACTGCAAATTGTTCTTTTAAAGTGAAGGCTGAATTAACCTCCCCCACCCTAGTCTTCCAATTCAAGGAAAACTGTGTCATCTCTAATTACCTAAAGACCACCAAAGGGACATAGTGGGAGTGCGAACATAACTTACTTTGTTGGAAGCTTTGAGAACACATGCTAGATCATGAAGCATTTTGGAAACAAGCCTGTCCACATCTCCTCAAAGACCTGGCAAGAACAGAAACCCAAATGGGTGACCGATGATGGTCACAGATGTCAAATGAAGGATCTTTAAATGAATCCTCTTGGAAATCCAAACTTTCTGGGCTGACAGATCTTTCTACGCATACTGTCATTCTGATTTCTCTAGAGCCCATCTGGATCCTGGAGGAAAAGGCATCTTTAAATTTTAATGTCTAATTGAACTCTCCTCTGAAATGGGATCTCTTCCAAGATCCATGCATGGGTCAGTAGCCACAGCTTTTCTCTCTGTCTGGAAACACCTACTGAATTTCCATCATAGGATAAAGTTCGCTAGCTTTCCACATGCAAATCACTATTGCATGCAGAAGATGCAAAAATGAGTATGCCAGTTGGTAGCTTAAAATTGCGTAAGGCAGACAAAGTAAGCTCTCCAATAATAAATAGCAGGATGCCATATGAGTCATAACCCTTTCTATTGTATGTTCATTATCTCTACCCAAACCATTCTCTTTCCTCATGAGACTTGCAAAATGGTTGCCTCCTGGTCAATGTTTTTACTTTTTTTTGTGAATTAGATTTCATTTATGTTTTTACTTTTTATTGTGAATTAGATTAATGTTTACAGATCAAGCGATCAGCTTTATATTCAACAATTCATATACGTTTTGTGTCAAATCAGCCATTGCAATCCTTTCAATGTAGCCTGTCTTATTCCACTCCCACCCTATTTTTCCTATGTCCTTTAATTCTTCTTGTCCTAGCCTCTGAATTTTTTAGCCTTATAAAGACTGCCTTTTTACTCTTCAGTAGTTGGTCATTCTATCTCAGGAGTGAGTCTCACTTTTCCCATTGTCTCTGTCCAAACACCAAGCCTGTTTGTTCTTAAGATTTTGAGTTTAGTCCCCACTTCTCCCCACTCTATGCAGGACATTCTGATTTCCGTTTTTTTCAGAGAATTTGGTAGTGATAGCCACCCATCCTGTAGTTTTGATTTCAGGGTCATGGAAACTGATGTTGGTGTGGTCTATTAGTCCACTGGACTTAGTGTTTCCTCATGTCTTTCGATCTTCCTCACTCCTCCTTTCCTTCAGAAGGAAAAGATGACTGCTTACAAGTACTGAAGGCCCAATTACTATTCTCCCAAGTAGTACAGAGAACATTGTCTTTTAAATATTGCCTATGTCAAAGACCTTGTTGTCCCCCAAGAGTGTGATCCTCAGGAGAAATGACTCATTCTCTTATGGAGTTTTATCATGTCTAGGAAATATTCATAACTTTACCTTCAACACATTTACAGATATAGTTTCAGGAAAGATTAAAAAAAAAACATTCACAAATATCCTCTGTCAAATCTTTATATATTCATGAATATACTTCCACTTTCCCTCCCACACCTGTTCAGCATGTACATGGATCTAAACTTTTACTCATAAGTCACCACTGTTGCAGGATTGTGTATATAACAGTAGTTGCTTGTGTTGCCTTAATTCTTATAACTCTCCCAAAGTCTTGCCCTGTCTCCATTGTTTTTATCCTTCCCCTTATGTATTTTCTTTCCTTCCACTCAAGTTAACACCCTTTAGCTTGTAGTTTCCCCTTTCTCCCTTCCCCTTCTCCCCCTATTGTGCTTGTAAGGAGCAATCAAGTGGGTTTTGACAATGGTCACGTACCACCCTCACAATTGTTCCTGTGCCTGAGTCCATTGTTGCAGGCAGTGTATCCATCCATCTTGTCCAGGGCCTTCACTGTCCCTCTACTTTACCAAAAATGATGTCCTTCTCCTAGGGGCTGCTCTTTCCTGAAAGAATGTGAGAGAAGTCTTGCCACTCTTGCCTCTAAGGAGCACTCCTGTCTTACTTCATCGAAAGATTGATTTTTTCCTTTTAGTAGTTCATGGTACTTTCAATAATCTTCTCCAGCATCACAATTCAAATGCATCTGTTCTTCTGTGCTCTTCCTTAATTCAATGTCCAACTTGCACAAGTATATAATTCAATGAAAAATCTCATGGCGTGGGGCAAGAACATCTTCATTCTCAAAGTACCATCCTTGCTTTTCAATATGTGAAAGAGGGTTTGTGCAGCAGATTTATATAGTGCAATACATTTTTTGATCTCTTGATTGCTGTTTCCATGACCCTGGATTGTCAATCCAAGTAGGAAAAAATTCTTGACAATTTCAACCTTTTCTCCATGTATTATGATTGTGACAGTCATGTGCTTATGTTAACTTCATGATTGATATGTAGGGGTGGAGTCTAACGCCTGTTAATTTGGAGATATCCCTTGAGTAGCCAATGAGGCCTCTGTGTGGGCATGGCTTTCTCTTGATACATCTGGGAAATCTCGTGATATTTCTCTTGTGGAGATGAGAAGCTATCTCCCTATTTGTTGGGAGTTAGTTCTGAGAGACGATGAATCACAGATAAGACAAGATGGCAGCGTCCGAGAAGCTGGAGGAGCTGGCGGAGAGACCATATGGCTTTGCCCTGATGGAGCCAGACCTCTGAAGCTGGGGCGGCCACATGGAGACCTCTGCCAGCGATGAGTTGCTTCTTCTGTTGATGAACCCATAGCCCTGGAAGTGAGGAACGATGGGAAGACCCCTACCAGCACCGGGACTCTGCACCCACTGACCTGTGACTTCCTGAGTCGGAAGGAGACTTTATAGACTGATTTCGGGCATATGGGTTAATATCAGACTTATGACTTTGAACTGGACTGGGCACAATGTCCTGTTCCTCTTGCATATAAACCTTTTTCTTATATTTATATGCGTGTTTATGAAATTTGTTCCTCTAGTCTACCCCAGACTAACACAATGATGTTACCTATTGGTCTAATTGTGAGGATTTGGGTCTTCTTTCCCTAATGAAGGAAGTATTGTAATCTCTACTGAAGGCTACAACCTTGATCATCATCAGCAAGTGCTTCAAGTCCTTCTCACCTTCAGCAAACAAAATTGTGTCATTTGTTAAAACGCGTTCCTCCAATCCTGATGCCATACTCTTCTTCATGTAATCCAACTCTGTGACGATTTGCTCAGCGTACGGATTGAACACGTGTGGTAAGAGGGTACAACTGTGATACACACCTTTCCTGTTTTAAGTTATGCAGCACTGCCTTGCTCTGGTCCATGTACGAGTTCCAAATATGCACAACAAAGGGTTGCAGAATTCCCCTTCTTCTCAAAGTGATCCACAAGTGAGTATGGGCCACCCAGTTGAATATCTTTGCATAGTCAATGAAACCCAAGTAAACATCTTTCTGGTCTTCTCTGCTCTGAGCCAAGATCCATATGACATTAGCAATGCTATTCCTTGTTCTGTGTCCTCCTCTGAATTCATCCTGAATTTCTGCAAGTTCACTGTGAGTGTACTGCTGCAACTCTTGGATGATCTGAAGCAAACTCTCCCACCCAAAGTAACCATCAAAGATTATTTCTTCTAGTGTGGAAACCTCTTTTTGACTTTTCTCATGGACTAATTTTATTTATCATGATACGCTCCAGGTTCACCCCTGTCATAAGTTCTTTGACAAAGTCATCCTTATTTTTAAAAGACCACTGTATTGGGATTTAACACAGATCATTCCATAGTTCAATCACATCAAGGAGTGTTGTATAATTGCTACCACAATCAGTTTCAGAACATTGCTTTCCTTCTTGAACTCCTTAACATCTCCTCCATTTTACTCTCAGACCCCCTATTTTACCCCTAGAGTCCCTTATTCTACTTGCTGTCCCTTAAGGTTCATCAATCCTGGGCTTCATATTCTGAAAAGCAGAAAAAACATACAGCAAAAATTCAAGAGGGTGACCCCTAATGACCTAGCACATCTAAGACAAATTCCAATATGAACAAACAAACAAAAACATAGAAAATGTTGAAAACCTGATCAGACCTAATGTGCATTAGAGGGAGGATCAACTGACATGGTTTTAACAGTTCAAGTCAGTTATCCTTTTGATCTTCTATGTCATCTCTCCATTGCACTCTGTTTGGTAGCCATTTTCCTCCTATTCATCTATTATGGATAGAGGGAAATCACTGGAGGCTTATTTCCTATGTAACTCCCACATCTGTATATTGGGCTCCCACTGTCATCCGTAGCCTTCTGTAAAACAGATCCTCACAATTTAGCCTCTGATATTATTCTCTCCCTTGGCTTTGAATGATGTTGGTGTTCTTCCATGTGGACTTAGTTGACATCTCACTTAGACGGCTGCTTGCTTGAAAACAAGTGTTTAAGACCCCAGGTGCTATTTTTTTTTTCTGAAAGTTGGGCACCATCTAATTTGTTGGCCACAGTTTGTTATACACCCATATTGTCTGTGTTTCTTTCCTGAGAGTGAGGACTGAGTTGGGCTACAATGTTGGAGTTAGTATTTAGTGTGAGCCTAAACCCATTCCTAGATCTATGTTTCATTTCATCCTTATTTTTTAACATGGGATATTGTTCCATTGTGTATGCACAAAGCTTAATTCTTCCATAATATTAGGGTATTTGCATATTTTGCTACTGTGAATTGTTCTGTGATATTTATGAGTGTGCTTGTATCTGTTTATATAGTGGTTCTCAGTTTTTGGATGTATAACAACAACAACAACAACAATCAAAACATATTGCTTGCTCATATGGTATTTCTATTCCCAGGTATTTGAGCAAGTGTCACACTACTTTCCTCAGTAGTTGTATCATTTTCCTGTTTCACCAGCAATGTATGGGGGTTTCAGGCTGTCTGCATCCTTGCCAGCATTTGTTTTCTGGTTTATTTGAACATTGCTGCTAACATTGGAATGAGGTGGTATCTCCCTGTTCTGATTTATATCTTTTGAATGGTTAATGAGTGTGTCTTCATACATTGGTTGGACATTTGAGTGTCTTCTTTGGTAAATTGTCTATTCATGTCCTCTGCCTATTTTTAAATTAGCCTTCGTGTCCATTTATTGAAGTATTGAAGTTTTTCATACATATTAGACATTCATACATGTCTAATAAGTCATTGCCAATTTCCCCCAATCTATGTGCTTTCTCTTATTTTTTTCATAATTTTTAATGTACATGTCTAATTTTAGAAGGTTCCATATATTTTGTCTCTGCTATTTGTGTTTTTTATGTTTCATAGAGTATTATGTCATGTATTAACTTTGTTCCTATTTTTCATGACATCCATAATTCTAAATTTTACATTGAAGTCCAAGATCTACCTTGAATATATATTTTTCATATGGAATGAAATATGAGTTCTGTTTCAATCTTCTGCCAGCAGAAATCCAGTTTTGTCAACACCACTTGTCAGAGGGACTATCTTGTTTTTAACGTTTTAAAAAGTCTGAGTTCATGATCTCTGAAGACAAAATTGGTGCATAAGCAAATGTGATGAAGACAGCTTATGGTGTCTGGCTATCAAAAGATATAGCGTCTGGACTCTTAAAGATTTGAAGATAAATAAGTGGTCATCTAGGTGGAAAGCAACAAAACCCATATGGAAGCAGCACATCAGCCTGTGTGATCATGAAGCATCGGGAGGATCATGAACGAGGCACCAGAAGACCTAAAACAAACAATAATATCAATATGCAGGGGGGTGGGGTGGAAACTCCAAACCCATCTGTAGACAATTGGACACCCCCTTACGGAAGAGTCACATGGAAGGGATGAGGTAGCCGGGTGAAGTAGAGCATCGACAAAACCTATAACATTCCTCTAGTTCTTTAATGTTTCCTCCCCCGACAACACCATGACCCAAGTTCTACCTGACAAATCGGACTAGACTAGAGCATGCACACTGCTACAGATAAGAGCTCTTGACACAAGGAACCAGGAGAGAAAAACACCTCAGGAACAATAATGGGAGTAGTGATACTATGAAGGTAGGGGGAAGGTGGTGGAAAGAAAGAGGGAACCAATTTCAATGATTTACATATAACATCACCACACCCAGGGTAACAAACAACAAAAACATGGGTGAGGGGAGACAGTTTATCTGGTCTGAAATTCCACTGAAGTCTGCCCACCATGAGTATTTCTGCTGGTAGTTGAATGACATGGCTTCTAGCACCATTTGTTATTGTTGTTAGGTGTCATTGAGGCAGTTTTGATTCTTTTCAACACTACATACAGCAGAATGAATTACCGTCTGACCCAGTGCCATCATCACAATTGTTTGAACTCCTTGTTGCAGTCACTGTTAGTCCATCCCACTGAGGACACCCTTCTTTTCCATTGTTTCACTACCACACCAAGTATGATGTCCTTCTCCAAGGACTGTTCACTCCTGAGAAGTTGTCCACAATATGCACGACAAAGTCTTACCACCCTTGATTCTAAGGAGTGTTCTCCGTGTGCTTCTTCCAACCCTGCTCTTTTGGCAGACCATGGTACTTTCAATATTCTTTGCCATGATTTAGATGCATCAATTCTTCTTTGATCGTCTTTATTCAATGTCCAACTTTCACATGACTCTGCTGCGATTGAAAATACCACAGCTTGGGTCTAGGGCACAGAGTCCTCAAAGTGGTGTTCCTGTTTTTGACACTTGCAAAAAGTCCGTGTAGCAGATTCACCCAATGGAATGTCTCATTTGATCTCATGGCTGTTGCTTCCATGAGCTTTGATTGTGACTCCAGCAAGACGAAATCTTTAAGCTTCAAGCCATCACAGGGTGACACGTTTGAAGATGAATGGTGGCTAATACATTTAGCTTTGTCATGTTTGCTTTATTAACAAGTTGCTGATGGATAACCCAGGACACCACCAGATCTCTGGTTCAGTTAATATTACATCACCCAATTTCCCCAGTGGTTATAAATACCTTTTTTGGTGGGCATATAATACTTTTATTTTTTGTGACCTCTGGTGGGAGTAGGAGGCCTAGCCTTGCTCCTGGAGAGCTGCTGCTGAATTTGAACTGCCAAGCCAGTGGGCCGCAGTTCTGCACTCAACCACTATGTCACTAGGGCTCAGCCTATATAATACTTAATAACACTGATCTAAGCATTTTAATATACTTAACCAACTCCTTATACAAACATTATTTTCATGTTTTAATTTCAAATACTCTAAGAATGAACATTCCTCTATCCCAACATTGCGGACATGTCTGAAAGATTCTTTAGGTGTGATTTCCAAAACCACAATGGCCTGGTTAATTTCATGTGAATTTTAAATTTGAAATGAAAATTTCAAATCCTCCTCCTAATTGTCTGTACCAACTTAGTGCTGGAGATAAGATATTTTCCTGTCCTACATTTTCAATACTTGATAAATTGCAGGGGTGGCTCCAGTTCAGCTTCAACTGAGTGTTGTCATATGGAAATGTATGCTTGTTGGTGAACACTTTTAGTTTTCCAAAATAAATGCATAGTTTGGGCATAGTTTTTAAATGTTGACAACTTGTTCCATTTTAAACTATACAGTCCCTAGAGACCGGTTCCAGCCTTTAGGCTAAAAGTTTGCATCAGGGTGCAGTATGAAGTCTTCTTTGAGAACTTCAGGTTCAGAAGTTTTTTCTTCTCTGATTAGCCCATGGGAGATATCAAGTTAGACATCCAAGAATACAAGCTGTTATGGATGAAATGTGCCCTCCCAAAATATGTATTGTATTGGAAGCCTAATCTTCACATCTGTGAATTTCATCCCAGTTAGTATATGGGGATTCTGTATTATGTTAATGGGGTCATACCAATGTAAGGTAAGGCTGTACCAAGTAGGTACCCCAATCCTAATCACATCTGAGTTATAAAACCAGTACATTTGACACAGAGGAAATAACAAATAGGCACAATGCGGAGGCCATGTGGGGGACTCAAGAACTGAGGAATACAGGAGCTACAGAAGTCAAAAGAGATACGGATATTATCTCGGAGTCAATAGAAGGAGAGAACACTTTCCTGTAACCATGTCCTTGACTTCAGACTTTAGCTTCTTGAGCAACGAGTTTCAGGTTTTTTGAACCTCTTGAGCTGTAAGGGAAAAAAATATTAGTTCCTTAAAGTCACCCACTTATAATATTTATTACAACAGCACTTGAAAATTAAGACACCCTGGAAGAAATATCCTTATAGCCACAGCAGAGTAGACACATTGTTTCTCAGGTTGGGCTGTACATCTTGGTGACTGTGTTAATCTGCTTTAACTAGAAAAACAAATCTATTTGTGTAATAGACAACTTTATATCAAAGAGTAATTGTATATTAAGAAAACATCCCAGCTCAATCCAGATTAAGTCCTTAAGTTCGATATAAGCCCACATTCCAATAACAGTTTATAAATTCCACTGTGGAACACGCAACATATGCAATAACACTGAATGTAGGAAAGTCACAGGCCAGTGGGTGGAAAGTTGTGGATCCAGTGTCAGTGAAAGCATCTCAGTACTGGTGTGGGTCTCCATGTAGCTCCTCCAGCTCCAGGATTCTAGCTTCCTCAGTATAGCTCTATGTGGCTTGTCAATAGTGATGTGTAGGAAAGAGAGTGTGTGTGGGTCTGGCCTCCAGTGAGCTATTTCTCTCCATAGCACCTCCAAATGATGTCATGATTACCAGGCTAAACTCCACCCCTTTACTCTTAATAGTCTCAAGTTGACACCAGATTATGTAACTACCACAGTGACTGAGGAGTGGAAGACATGGTAGGTATAGTATGTGCCCGAATACCCTCAAAGGGGGATTCACTGAACTGTTTCTACTCACCATAAATATTTTCAATGCTAGCTTTGAGAGATTGTTCAGCAAAATTGCACTAATGTTTATCATATCTGAGACCCTCCGTGGTTCAAGGCAAACTGTCATTATGCTTTGCTGATTGTAGAAAAACAGCAACAAAGAAGGTGTTGAAAATATCATAGAAAAATTTTTATCAACAAGGAAGGTGCAATTGTGATTTTTCATGTAGTGTCACAATGGATTAAGTAAAAGATTAATGAAGTTAACTTACATTTTCTAGCTGATACCATGGTAAAATGGTTTAAAAGCTGGGCAGGAGCACAATTTCAGTGCTTGCCACAGGGACTATTTTCTATACTTACACCTATGTCCAGGGACAGTGGTAACCATGACATGTCATATTTCCAGAGCCTTCATTCTTGTCCTGGGTTGAAACTGCTAGAGCAACTATGAGTAGCCCCAGAGGCAACACAAGATGAAGGAGGACCATTGTCCAAGGTTACTGACTCTTCTTCAGTAAAGGCCCTGCTGAAGACTAGTAGAAGAATGAGCCCAGAGATAGTCTATTTGTTCCAGGGAATCTAGATAGCTTCCAAACCAAAGCCAAGCTCACTGTTGACTCAGGGGTGATGGTGGTGGGGTGGGGTATGAAGGGTGGGGGGAGGGAGCAAATTTACAGAGTAAGTAATGAAGGCAGGAGCAGTGTGGGGAGCCTTAGAATGGATTGTGATTGCATAATTCACTTTAAAGGTGATTTAACCTTGTTGGTGTGTGTATGTGAACGTGCTCTAAGGTAGATTACACAAGTCTCCTTGATATGTTTGAATGGTTTAACTATTCAATTGTATGATATGTAAATTGTGTGCCAATAAAACTGTTGGAAAAAATAAGACTTTGCAGCTGGACAGCAGACTGTTAGTGTTATCAGGTGCTATGGAGTTGAATTGGTTTTGACTGACAGCAGCACCCTGCACAACACTGAATACTGCCCAGCTGGGTATTGTCCTTAAAGTTGTTGTGTTTGAATGCATGGTGGCAGCTTCTAGGTCAATCCATCTCATGGAGAGGCTTTCTCCTTTTCACTGACCCTTTCTTTTTGCAAGCATGAGTTTCCTTTGCCAGGGGCTCTTCTCTCCTGAGAGCAGACCGTGGTGTTGCTGAAAACATAGCCTCAAATTCTTTTATACTCTTCCTACCAAGAATCAAAGGTTGTCTCCCCTACCCTCAACATTGAACAGCTTCTACAACTATTTCAACAAAAGAGTATGGTGGCAGTGACAGTGTGTGATTTCTGAGGCTAAAATGATGACCTTGGTTATGGCAGTATTAGCTCTTGGAGCTTTCCATTGCCAAGTCAGCTGTCCTATGGTCCTGGAGCTATGTACTGGAAGTCAGACTCGTTCCTTCGATGGACCACCTGGCGAGGCTCTGAGAGTACATGAAGAGAAAGCAATGTCTGGTCAGTCTCAGCCACCCCCTGCTCTAGGTCTTGCCTTTGGCTGCGTGCCTGGCAAAGAGTGTATGGTAGAGTTGTTCGAGTGAAGTCTTACCGAGTTTTCAGGTGTCGTCCTTTGGAACTGAAGATCAGTGACCAAGAGAAACAAAATGACTTGTCACCCACATACAGTAGTGGGACAGGCATGGGATAGCTGCAACAAATACTCCTAAATGTCAGGGATAATAATGTGATTACTCTTGCGTGAAGCCATTAAGTTTTGGGATGATTTATTACAAAATCAGTCAGGCCCACTCATCTCCACCCTAAAGAGCACAGCAGACCTGTACTATGGGGTATCTGAGATTGTGAATCTTTATGGGAGCAGATCACCTCCTTCTTCTCCCAGTTGAGTGACTGGTGGATTTGACCTGTCGACTCTGCGGTTATGTAGCAATGCCTACCATAGAAAAAGCACAGCAGCCTGTGCGACCACGAGGAGTGGAAAGAACCAGCCTATCAGGCATCAAAGAACAAAAAACATATCATTAAGTACCCACTCTCCCGTCACAATCACTGAGGACAAAAGGGTGCAGAGGCAGACAGAGCCGAAGAAACTGATGGCTCCCAGTCACCAAACGATGAAATAGCTGGGATCTTAAAGGCTGGAAGGTCAACAAGTGGCCATCCAGCAAACAGCAAAGCCCACATAGATGAAGTGCACCAACCTGTGTGATCACGAGGGGTCGAAGGGAGCAGACATCAAACATCAAAGAACAAGGATTAAATCAGTAAGAATGAGGGAGAGAGCAAGGTGGGGACCTAAAGTCCACTTGTGGGCAATTGGACACCCCCTGACATGGGGAGTCATGGGGAGGAGATGGGTCAGTCAAGGGACAGTGAGGTAGCAATGAAGCATAAAACTTTCCTGTATTTCCTGAAGGTTTCCTCCCCCAACCACGATGGTCCCAAGTCAGCCCTGCAACTCCAGCTGGACTGGAGGAGGTGCACTGGCATAGATGGGAGCTGGAAGCGCAGAGAACTCAGGGTGGATGAACCTCTCGGGGTCTTTGGTGGGAGTGGAGTTGCCGGACAGGTGGAGGGAGGGTTGGGTGGAGAGAGGAAGCCAGCTACGGGGATTTGAAAAGAAAAAACTCTGTGGTTAATAGCCCAATGTTTCATGATAGTACCACCTCGTCTCCTAGGCTTGCTACACAACAGTAGGCAATTGGTTGTTGTTGTTGTCAGATGTCATTGAGCCAGGAGCCCTCTGTATGAAATGACCATACCTATAGTGAAACAAAAAGCTGTCTGGTTCTGTGGAATTTTATTGGCTGTTCTTTATTTATTTGGTTTTTATTGTAAATTGGGTGACACTCTGCAGAGTAAATCAACCACATTGAACATTTACACCACCACACCTTTCTTCCCAAATCCTTCTTCGTCAGGAAGCCACACTGAAACCTGCTCCACGTCATGGTAGCATGTGAGCATCTGCTGGCAGAGAGGTGGTAGGTGTATGTGAGTGAGGTGCATTGGCTGGGCATTCCTGCTCTTCCCGAATGAAAGCAGAAACACCCCAGGTAGCTGTAACACCTGCTCACCTGCTTTAGCAGGGCTGATATCACTGAGAGAAAGTGATGTGACATCTGCAGAATAAAGCCAGGAGAGCTGAGATAGTTACAGCGTTTCCTCCATAACAAAGAGAAATAGTCCCTTTTGTTATAAACAAGATGCTGCCAAGCTTAGTTTTGCAGAACTGTGTGGGGCATGTAAGATGACGGCTTTGTGATCTGAAGGCTCAAAGCCATACCTCCACATTTTACCGCCTTTATCTGACTCCCCTTTGATTCAGATCTTTATTTTTCTTCTCTAAACCATGGGAGTCAGGGCTCTGCAAGCCTAGATAAATTGCTGCCAGAACAACAACAACAAAAATAGTCATGTAGGAAAGCAAACTATCCCACTTCCAGTGAGAGATTTTAAAATAATAGCTAATACTGAATATTTCCAATCTACAATAGAAATATTTAACATTCCAACTCTCTCATTGGAAATAGAATGTCTTTCTTTCCTACAGTACCAGTTTCTCTTTTGCGCTACAGCAGCTTCTCTTACGCTATACCTAAGTGTTGAATATTTCTATGGTAGCTTTAGGAGTGCTGGTGGCATAATGGTTATGTGCTGGCCTGCTAGTCACAAGCTCAGAAGTTCGAAGCTAGCAGTGGCTCCAAAAGAGAAGGTTGAAGCTTTCTACTCATGTAAAGAATTACAGTCTCAGAAACACACAGGGCAGTTCTACCTTGTCCTATGGGATTGCTATGGGTCAGTATCAACTCGATGGCAGTGAGTGAATTTTATTGTCGATTTAGAAATAGTGGCAAGAGATATTACAAAGAATGCAACCCCAATCATGGATTTTTCTTCCTTTTTTTTAATAGATCATTTTATTGGGGTGCTCATACAACTCTTTTCATGGTCAATATACATCAATTTTATGCAGACCACAGCCATCATCATTTTTGAAACATCCTCCTTCTACGTAGGTCTCCGGTATCAGCTCCCCATATTTAGATTTTTCTTTATGAGAGCTTATGTGTGGTACTCCATTAATTTTTGAAATGTGAAATTAGGGGTTAGAAAAATATACTAAAGGTTATTTCTGATAACGGTATTGTAAGTTTTCTTTTTATCTCTTTTGTTTTACTATTTTATAATTCAGCCCATACTGACTCTTAGGAAAATGTGTTTTGAGTGTAACTACAACTTGTAAAGGATAATAGTGATAAGTGCCACTCAGCTAATGAATTTTCTACTGACCAGGAAAATCTTAGAAAGCCACAAGATGCTCTATTGATCAGGAAAGTCTTTGAAAGCCATAAATGAAGGGAAGATATTTGTAAAACATGTACATAAGAAAAGGTTGGCATACATGATCATAGAATGCCCACAAATCAATAGTTGAAGGATGAAAATATAATTGAAAAATGGGCAGGCAACATGAATAGATATTTCACTGAGGAAGATAAAATGGCCAATAGATATCTGAAAACTCAAACCAAATTCATTTCTGTCAATTCGCTATTGACTCATAATAACCGTCGAGGTCACACCAGAACTGCCCCTGGTGTTCCAAGGTTGCAAGTCTCTACAGAAGTGGAAAACCTCATTTGTCTTCGTCAAAGAAACTGATAGATTAGAACTGTGGACCTTGAAGTTTGCAGCTGAATGCTTAACCCATGTGGACACCAATGCTCCTAGCAGGCATTTGAAAAAGTAAACTATATCATCAGTATTTAGAGTCCTACAAGTGAAAATTGCAGTGGTACACTATTGAAAATCCACCAGACGAGCACTTGTTTCCCAGTATTGATAGTAATATGCAGCCGCAGGTGCACTTATGTGTACATGCTAATGCACATCCGGTTTGTTCCATCACTCTTGAAAACAATTTGAAGGTTGGTGGTGAACAGTTTTTTCTATGCTTGATAGTTTCCATTTAACTTTATAGAACTATTCTTCACTCCTCTTCTCACTACTGGATGACTGACCCAAATGAAAGGGACAAAGATGATCCAGCTTCCAGTTAGGTTTGCGAGGGCCAACCATCAGAAGGAGGGGTGAAGGTAGAAACAGGGTGGAAAGAAGGGATGTCTTCTTTTTGCCTGCTCCCTCTCTTCTTTCCTGGGCAAGCTTTGGGGTGGCTTATACCTTCTGCTAAAAACGACAGCTTCTGGCCTTCTGCAGTCTTCTGCTTTTTCCTCCATGTTCTCAGTACTACTCCTTCCTGCCCACTTCTGGTCCATAAAGGTTGACATGACCTGCTGTTGTTAAACCTGAAGCATTTCCACCTTTTGCTGCTTGTCTTCAACTTTTGTCCTTGTGCTGGTAAACAATACCCGACTTCTCTCAGTTTCCTCTCTGAAGATGTCATCTAGCTCCTCTTGCAAGCCAGCCTCTGACCATGACTCACACTCATCACTGTTGTCAAATCAATTCCCATTCACAGGAATCCCCCTCCTTGGAATATAGCTTAAAGCACTGCTGCCCAGAGGTATGAAATGCCCACCTCATATGTGATTCCATATTTTTGAGTAACAGAAAATAAACAGAAATTGGTGATTTAAATTTTAGTAGATGTCTTATTTTGTCTCAACAACAACAACAAAAAATCCCCAGCAACTGATCAACCAAGCAAACAAACAAAACTCCCTGCCATCAAATTGATCCCAATTCATAGAGATCCTCTAGAACTGGGTACAACTGCCTCCATCGGTGTCCAAAGCTGTCAATCTTTATGGTATCAGAGAGACTCATCTTTTCCTTATAGAGTGGCTGGTGGGTTTGAACCATTGATCTTAAGTTGAGCAGCACAATGTGTAACTCACTACCCCACCAGCACGTCTAGTTATTTCACCCAGTACAGTTAAAACATTGCCTAGTCAGGATGAGCCAGCATCGGTGTGTCAATTTGCCACACTGTCATGGTGGCTCGAATGTTGCCATGATGCTGGAAATTAGGCAGCAGTAAATGTACTGCAAATATCATATACCTTGGGTATTGGGTTTCAGCCAAGTTTCCAACAAAGACAGACTAAGAAGAAAGGATTGATGAGCAATTTCTAGAAATTAGCCACAGGAAACCCGATGGAGCACAATAGAGTATTGTCTGAAACAAAGCTTAAAGATGAGCCTCTTAAGTTGAAAAGCATGTAACATGCACAGTGGCCACAACAGTGAACTTGAACACAGGTAATGGCACAGGACTTGGTAACATCTTGTTCTATTCCACCTGCAATCACTATGGACCAAGCCAACTCAGCAGCAACTAACAACAGTAGCAACCAAGTAACATGAAAAGTATTCCTGAGATATTGTATGTTCTTTTCTTCACTTGACATCTCCAAGATCCAGTATGTGTTTTTTTAAAAACTGCACGGCATTTACTTTATTTTTTTTTGTTTGAAGTCATTTTAATTTTGGGTCTTAATAAGAATCTATGCATCAATTGTATTGAGCATATTTGTATACATGCTGCTATTTTCTAAACATTTACATTCTATTTGAGCCCTTGGTATCAGCTCCTTTTTTGAACTCCCCCCCCCAACCTCATGACCCCTTGATAAATTATAAATTATTTGCATCAGAAGACTCCAAACTAACAAACAAACATTGTTGAGAACAAGGGAGATTGGATCAGAGACTCCAAGCCCATCAGTAGACAATGGGACATTCCTGCACA
>PVJH01031903.1:0-23294 GCA_004026705.1 Nesogale talazaci
CTAGTGCTGCCCATCCACCTTGTGGGCTTAATAAAACCAGAAAACTTCAACATCGAGTTGGGCCTGCTTCCCAGCTGGAGCCCTGAGGTCTCAACACCAGCACCATCCTGGCTGGACTTGGGACCCACAGTGGTTACAGGGGGTCTGCAGCCCTGCAGTCTTGATCCTTCACCCCCAGAGGATCCTGGGAGCAGGGGTGTATGCAGACCACCCTCCGGGTTTAGGCCCCCTGCCTAGACCAAGGATGCGTCTGGAAGGGTGGACAGGGCCCCCTCTGCTTTTAGCTGGTGCAGCCTGCCTCTGCTGTGCCCTTCCCTCAGCACACCCTCATAGATGGGGCAGGACACAAAAACACCCAACACCTCGCCTGACCCCACCATGCCCCGCCTCCAAGTCCCCTCTTTTTCTTTCTTTTTATTAAGGGATCTTTATATTTTGAAAAAATGGTACTGAATGAAGAAATGCAAGATGCCCTTTGAAATGGTTCAGCATGCTGATGAAACAAAGGACGCACTCACTAGACTACGGCAAGGAATGTGAGAGATGGATACGTGGCCCACAGGGTGGAGGAGATCCATATTTGTACCTGCTCAAAAAGGGGTGACCCAACAGAATGCTCAAATGACAGAATAACTAATATCACCTGCAAGTAAAATAGCTCTGTAGATCATCCAACAATACTCGTGGCAGGTCGCTGCCAGACACTCAGCCCAAATTTGGCAGAGGACGTAGAGCAACAGTATCGTTGCTGATGTCAGATGGATCTTGGCTGACAGCAAAGAATATTCTATTATCTATGCCAAGGCATTTGACAGTGTGAATTATAACAAACCATGGATAGCCTTGAGAAGAATTCCAGAACACTTTATTGTGTTCCTGCTGAACTTGTACATGGATCAAAAACCAGTTGTGTGAACGCAATAAGGGGAGAGTCCATACATGGCTTAAACTCAGGAAAGGAGTATGTCAAGGCTGTCTCTTCCAACCATAGACTCTCTATATGTCTGCAGATCAAGGAATCTAACATGCTAGGATATACGAAGAGTATGGCATCTGGATTGAAGGAACACATAAACGACCTGTTACGTGCAGATGACACAGCTTTGCATGCTGAAAGTGAAGGGGATATGAAGCAACTGCTGGTGAAGATTAAGGATTGCATCCTTCGGTGTGGAATACAACTCAAGGTTAAAAAAGACCCAAATCCTCACCACTAAACTAATAGGTAACATCATGCTAATTTGAGAAAATGTTGAATGGGTCACGATTTTATCTTGCTTGGATCCCTGAAGTTCATGAAAGTCGCAGTCCAAAGATCCTGGATACTGTGTCATCAAAGTAGTGATGGATTCAGTTAATGATTGGATTGCAAGCAAAACTGAAATCTCTCCACAACGTGAATAAAATGTATAAGAATAGAGAGAGAGAGAGAGCTCCTGGGTAAGCTACTCTGTAAACCTCCTTAAAGTGTGGAAATGCAAAGACGTTACTTTGAGGATTACAGTGTGCCTGTCCTAAACAAGGACATTTTCACTTTCCTCATATGCATGGGAAACTTGTATATTGAATAAAAAAAGAGAGAAGGAAAATCAATTTTGGGAATTGAGTGTTGGAATTATGGTGCTGGTGACGAATATCAAAAGTAAGGGGGCCTACCAAAAGCACAACAAATTTGTTTTGGAAAAAGTACAGCCAGACTGCTCCCTAGAGCCAAGGATGGTGAAATTTCATCTCACGTACTTTGGATACATGGTGAGTAAAGATCAGTCCTTGGAGAAGAACACCAAGCTTGCTAAAGAAGAGGAGCAGAGGAAAAAAGCCAAGACCCTCAATAAGATGGATTGACACAAGTGGTCAACAATTGGTCACCACAATGGGCTCAAACATAGAAATGATTGTGAGAATAACACAGAACTGGGCAGTGTTGTGCATAGGGTTACTGTAGGTCAGAACTCACTAGATGGCCCCTAAAAACAACACAACCGTACCATTAGGTTTTCAAGGCTGTATGTTTTTACATTAGCAGACAGCCCCTTTTTTCTCTCTCATAGAAGCAGAAAGGCCAGGGAGTAATATGTCTGAAAGCAGGATTTTTTCAGCCTTGGTATTTTGTGCTAGATACAGGTTCCTGGGTGGTGAAAATCATTTGCCCTTCAATACTGATTGGAAAATTAGTGGTTTAGAGTCATTCAACAATACCACCAAAAAACAGCAACTTGCTTCAGTAAAGATAATAGCCATGAAAACTGTATAGAGTTCAGGTCTACTCATTAATTCATGAGGTCACCATGAGTTGAAAGGGACTCAATGGCAAAATCAGTCTCAGCTCACAGTCTCAAGGCAGACTCTTATTTATAATGACCCACTGGGTTTTTGTTCATTTGTCATGGGGGGTGCCCTCTGATTATAGAATATTTAATGGCCTTGTAGGTTCCATCCACTTGATGAGAGTACTATAGCCCCTGTTGTGACAACCAATAATAACTACAAGCATACCTCTCTCCCTAGAGCAGTGTTTCTCCACCTTCCTCATGCTACAACCCTTTAATACAGTTCCTCATGCTGTGGTGACCCCAAATGTGGGTGTATATGCTTGCGGGCAAACCCTCATGGAGACTGGTAGGGGCGTGGTGTCTTCATTCCTAAGACCATCAGAAATATGATCTTAGGTGACCCCTGTGAAAGAGTCGCTCGATCCTCAAGGGGGTTGAGATCCCAGATTGCAAACTGCTGTCCTAGGGAGTAATGAGGACATCCTGGTTAGGCACTGCACTCAGTGAAGAACTTGCATCAAGTGTGTGTGACAGAACTTAGCAACAGCTTGGAATGGCTAGATTGTAAACTGTGCGGCAGGGCGACTCATGCTGGAGAGGAACCTAGAAGATTAACCAAAAGGAAGATTCTTAAAGGTCTTTCATATCTTCTAAAGGAAGCCTGGAGGTGCAGTGGTCACCTGTTCTGTTGCTAAATTAAAGGTTGACAGTTTGAATCAACCCAGCCCTTCCACAGGAAAAAGACCTGGTGATCTGCTCTTGAAAAGATGACAGCCTGGGTCTGAGCTCCGGTAGCATAAGTGGTTGAGTGCGGGACTGCCAGCCGCGGGCTTGGCAGTTCAAATCCAGCGGCGGCTCTCAGGAGCAGTGCTGGGTAGCTCCCACAACCATCAGGTGATGCCCCCCCCCCAAAAAAAAGACTACAGCCTGGACAACCCTGGGGGACAGTTGTGTTCTCTCACATGGGATCACTCTAAGTCAGATTGTTCCAACCACACCCAACGATAACAGCATGCCCCTTACTTGACCATGTAGAAGGATTTCCCCTTGTTCAAACAAACAAGAAATAGCATTACTACTTTGCCCATAGCCATGTTGGGAGGGTTTAATTAGATTGGGTAAGCAAAGAATTTAACAGAATGCTTGTCACACCAAAAGGGATTAACTCCCCTTCTCAGTTGCTTATATCCTTTGATAAGAATGAAAGTGGAAAGCTGGGATGATGCACTGAAGGACAGTCAATGATAGTGTGGGGTGGGTGGACTCTGAGGCAATAGCAGAGGCCACAGGCAGACCCAGGCCTGCCTTGCTGGGTATGCTCCTGTCAGCCAATGGGGTTTTCTGTCTTCCAACATAGGGTTCTCTCCTGGCCTCTCTGAGCTTCTCTCTTCTGAGCACCTGGCTCACACATGTTAACCAGGCATACTTCTTGGTGTCACATTTATCTCAACCCAGCAAACAGCTCTAGTGTTCCTTATAGACTTCATAGAGACACACCAGATCATTGAAATGCAGGAAGCACACACAATAAAAAACAACACCTCTAGCTCAGCAGTCCTCAACTTGGGGGTCAAATGATTCTTTCACAGGGGTCGCCTATTACCATATTTCCTATAGTCTTAGGAAGGGAGATACCATCCCTTTATGTCTCTCCAAGTGGGTCCACCCACAAGCAGACATACCCACATATGGCATCATCACATATGAAAAGCTGTATTAAGGCTTGAGAACCACTTCCCTAGCCTTTAGGACCTCCATAAAGAGGTGGGGGTGACGGAACTGTGTGTCCTCCACCTCTGTGTACAAAAGCTTCCTCTTTGGACCTCTACCAGGTTCAAACATCAGCTCAGGTATCATTTTCTCTCTTAAACCTGTACTAGATGTTCCCCAGACTTGGCCAGTCCGTCTTCTCCTTCTCTCCTCAGCCTGGGCCAGAGTCTGCCCTCCACTTCTGTGTTTCCTACATCTCTGGAAAATCCCCATTTTCAGAACTCATCCACGATCAGTCAATCAAGGTTTTTGCACCTTGACGCCTTGCTGTGCTGATGGAAGCTATGTCACTGGTATTTCAAACACTAGCACAAGGTCACTCATAGTTGAAGAGTGTCAACTGAACTTCTCAACCAAGGAAAGATAAGAAAATCAGGGTGTTGACCTACTGCAAAAGAATTTACCAATGGAAATCTATGTATCCCTACAGAATGCTATCTATATAAGACATGACAGATAAGTCTCCTAGGTTGGGATGTCTCAAATAGACAGCAGCCACACTAGTGGCTTCAGCATGACAAGTATCACATAGATGACAGAGATTGGGTAGTGTTTCTTTCTGTGGTTCATGGGTTGCCATATGTCACAGTCAACTGAACAACAAAAACAACAACATCGTAGTCCTTTTTAGGCCATACTGTACTTGATTTGTCTGCTTGATTACTCCTAGTCAATGACACACAGTAACCTGAAGGCAGCCAGCCTAGAGTTCTCTTACCAAATTATGTGCTCCAGTAAAGCATTACAGCTGCAGCCTGAGTACATGCATGCAAAGACACTGTCAACCATTGCCTCCCCACTTGCCATTGTTAGCATGCAAGTTACATTTTTAGGATGCAACTTGCCTTTAGTTTTCAGACATTTTAACCACGTGAACTTCCTTAGGGCTTACATAACAAATTAACACACTCAATGGTTTAAAACAATAGAAATTATGCTATGTGAGGTAAGTCAAGCACAAAAGGACAAGTATAACAGGAGTCCATTGAGGTAAGTTTAAAAAGCACAAAGAACCTTGGGGAAAAGCCACTAACTACATAAATTCCTGAGCAAGGTGCAGGCACTCTGGCAGGAGTCAGACCCAAGCCAGGAATGCATATGGCAGGCAGCTGTAAAGGAGGGGGGAAAGAAAGAAAAGAGATGAGAAAAAAGAGGACAGGGATAATAGGGGAAGAGTACACTAACCCACCCATGGGAAGTATTGTTTATTTCTCCACAGGAAAGGAAAAGTGGATCCAGAACTCAACCAGGCACACCAAGTTTTAAGAGCAACGAACCAGCCTGAAACAATAAACTAACAGAGAGGTCTATGGGACTGGTCCCAAATCCAGTGAAGGTGACTCCTTCCCCGGAGGATTGAACCACAGAAGAGAGCACTGACAATACAACCTAGGGAGAGTGCCAGTCTGCCCAGACCACATGAGAGCAATCTAAGGGGTAGTGAGAGAGGGTGAGAGGGGATGAGAGAGGGAAGGAGGGAGAGAGAACTTCACCCTGGTCCACCAAGCCCCAAGGATGAGGACCAGCCTCACCACTAGAAATGACAACCCCTCACTGAACCACAGAACTACAGGGCACAGCACTGGAGATACAGTGTGGGAATTATGCCCAGTTTGATAACTCCCTCCCTCACACACACACACATACACACACACACACACACACACACACACACACACACACACACTGGGACAAAACACAAAGGGGATACAACAGAGCAGCAACAAAGTCTCCAAGGAATCCCAAAAATGGACTTCAGATTCAGAGGGCAGGGCTTTGCACCTGATCAAACTCCACTAGAAAACATAAATAAGAATCATCAGGCAGAGTTGGAATTATTTATCGGCCCCTTTTTCCCCCTCCTTTTTTTCTCTTATGTCTATCTCTATAAGATAGGCAGGATAAGCAACCCCAGGGAGAAAAACCATAGGACCAATGTTCCCTGGGGATAGAAGAAAGGGTGCAGTAGAGGAAAGGGAAAGGGGATCCATAAAACCCAGGGACAAGGGACCAACAAGAGATCTAAAATCGATGACAAGGAGGGTGTGGAATGCCTGGTGGTGACTGATCAAGTGTCATGTAACTAAGAGAAATTCCTGAGAACTAAATGAAGGTCAAACGTGATAATGGGACAGGAGGAAAGTAGAAGGAAATCTAGGAGATAATTAGGAGGCAAAAGATATTTATAGCAGTATAAATATAGGCATGTGTATGTATAAATATATTCATATATAATAATAGGCGTATAGGTCTATGTACATTTATATGCTACATATCAAAATAGCAGATTGACATTTGATGTCTACCTGTGATAGGGAGGTTTACTGAGTCAACCTGGCCAATAGAAGCATGTGGGATTAATCAGGTCATAGTTTTATTGGAGGGAAAAGAGATAAATGTCTCTCCAAGGCCTAGCCCTCTGTCTCATGCAATCTGTCTTGGACGAAGTATGGTCAGAGACATTCTTAGAGGCAAGGATGGTGAGACTTCATTCTACACACTTTGGACATGTTCTGGGAGCGAACATCTTGCTTACTAAAATATTGCAGCACTGAAAAAATAGGTAGATTGACACCGTGGCTTCAACCCTGGACTCAAGCATAGGAACAATTGTGAGGAATGCACAGGAGCTGGTGGTGTCCATTCTGTGGCACATAGGGTCGCCATGCGCCCGAACTACTCAATGATACCCAACAACAATAACATGCAAGGTTTGGGTCTTTGCCGTTTCCAGCTGCTAGTGGCGGTGAGCCTTCAAGAGACAGTGACTGCATCGCTCTAATCTTTGCCTCTCTGGTCACATTACTTCCCTTCTTGTCTGTGTATTTCCTCGAAGGACTTTTGCCATGAAATTCAGCAGGAGGATAAGTAGGTTACCAGGTATCTTAAAGATGAACGACCTCAGAAATCCCAACATGGCAGTTCTACAACTACCTATAGGCCTACTATGACTTGAAATGGGAGTATGTTTGGTCATAGATTCAGGGATCGTCCAGGACAATCCCTTAATCTAAAGTCCTTATTCCAGTTACATCTGCAATCACTCTTTGTACAAAGTCAAAAACATTCTCGAACACCAAGAATTAGAGCATGGATACTTCTTTGGAAAATAGCAAGTCAACCAACTATACAACACATCATCCAGGATGCATCACTGGGAAGGCCATCTGGAAACTTCCTGAATTCTTTTGTCTGCTTGAATTCAGTATCATATAGTGAGATTTAAATAGATGTGTATTCTTTCAAGCTTAACTAGTTCTATTACATAACATGTGTTCTATCTAAGTATTTTTATTTCCTCCCTAAGGCATAGCAGAAAGAGCATTGTGCTTGGAGTTAACAGGCCAGGCCAGAGTCTGGGTTTGCAAATCACCTAAATTCAATGAGCCCCTGTTTCTCTATTTATAGAAAGAGAGTCTTGAGTAGGCTCATGGGCTTCTTTACCATTATTCATACAGGCTTTCATTCAGTCTTTCAAGAAAGTCTCCACAAGGTGGGGGCCATTCTAATACTGATTTAGCAACCAAGAAACTGTGGTTTCATATATTTAAGCCAATTTCCATTGAACTGAAAGCCAGTTAGTCAACTGGTTATCAGTGAATGAAGCCATATTTAGCTAGAATATAAGAATTTCTGCTTTCTGCAAAACTAGTCTTCTCCCTTTTCTGAGAGAGGGAGCTCTGTGCTTTCAACCTGAGTTATTCTAATAAAAGATTCCACCTGATTTCCAAACTCATAATACTTTGTGCAGATGCACACACATACACACAGCATTCTCTATTCACAAAAGATACTATGAATAATTGACTTGACATCAGTTGTCATCAAGACCTTGAGCAGAGACTTATGTCAGCATCCTGCAGACATTTTCCTGGTATTTGACAACTGCAACTTCTTGCAGCCAAACAAACCCACTCTCAAGTAGGGCAGCTTTGGTACAAAAGTTTTGTAAAGGAGAAACTCTTCTAGCTTGTCAACCCAACTTCAACAAACCTGTGACTGTACTATAGCATTTCATCAGGGTCGGTTTTTATTCTAATGGTCTAGTTTAGCAAATAGTCATTTCCTGTCTAAGACCGAGAGTGAAGAAAATAATAGCAAGAAAATCTTGCAAACTAAAAACTGGAACACTCATTATCTGGTAAACTGATATCTCCTTCTGCCCCAACCTTCCAAACATACTGTAAATATGTGATCCTCCTCATTGCATTTGCAAAGTAATAATTCATTGTGCCCCTTTTATTCATTGCAAACTCGGGTAAAAGACAACTGACTGGAGATTCTCCATTTCAGGAGTTAACTAGAACTTTCATTTTGAGTCAAGGTTTCCAACTTATGTGAGGAAGTTAGACTATTGGGGGTGGAAAAACAGCTGGTGGGTGTGACAGTTATTTTTGTGTCAACTTGGCTAGGCTATGGTAACCAATAGTTTAGTCAAATCAGGAGTTGCTGCTGTGAAGTAATTATACTTGTATGTGATTGAGTCCTTTGGTCTTAAGTCCAGCAAGTTTTCTCCACAATGTGGGTTAGCTTGATCCAATTCGTAGAAAGTGTGTGTGTGTGTGTGTGTGTGCGTGTGTGAGAGAGATAGAGATAGAGAGAGAGAGAGAGAGAGAGAGAGAGAGAGAGAGAGAGAGAGATTGTTTTCTCATAGGCTATTCTGCCTCTAGGTTATAAAGAAATGTCTGTCTCACACCTTACTCCTTCCATCTCTTCATTTGACATGGTCTCAGAAAGAATCATCAGTCTGTCCTCTGAGTCTATAGATTTGGGGCTTGCCAGCATCTAACATTTGCACAAGCTGTTTTCTTGAAATTAAGTTCAATGGTAGAATTCCGGACCTCAACGCTAATCCAATTTAGAAGGAGCATTGAGATGTAAGGCAGTCAAGTTCCAAATCAATTTTTCCCATAAAAATAACTGAAAACTGATTAATCCATTCTCAATCACCAAGTTTTTACCCTAACCTTGCTTTTTTATAGAAAGCATTACACAGAAACTTTAAAGTAAGTTCAGAGATAAATAATATAATTTAATTAAGAAACACATTTAAACCGTTTTTAACAACTACAGTACGACCCGTACCTTGAGGCTGAAGAGGATCTGGATCTGTGGAAGTGGATTTGGAGAGAAGGTCTGGAGAGAAAGTCATTGTATGGAAGGAGAATTCCCTTCACAAAATCAACTGGTAGCTGTTTGTGGGGAGGTTTTCCCCTTCTTTGCATTTTTTTCACTAGGACCTGACTGGTTTTCTCTAAAAAATAATTTTAAAAAAGTCTGCCTAATATGGTCTGCTGTTGGTGTTTCCTTAAACTGTTTGCTTAAACGGTTTACTGTTATTATCAACAATATCGATAACACAGTTAACTAGTTCCTTGATGATTCTTTTCAAAAAAACTCTTCTTAGCACTCATGTTTTGTATATAAAAAGAGTAAAAAAAAAATGTGGAGGGAGTATGTTTTTGAGAGTGATGATGGCAACAAGTGTGCAATTGTGTTCTGCATACAATTGATTTATATATGGATCGTGAGGGGAGGTGCATAAGTTCTCAATAAAATGATTCATTAAAAAGGGGGGGGGGAGGGAAAGAGGAGTTTATACCAAGGGCTCAAGTGAAAAAAATGTTTGGAAATGAACATGGCAACAGGTGTGCAAATGTGCTTTATACAGATGATGCATGGAATGTTATAATGGGTATAAAAGCCTCTAATAAAATTATTTTTAAAAATCACAAACACTAAGAAAATTATAGCAAAACACTTAGAACACAGCCACAAAAGGTTTAAACAATACATACTAATACCAACGCATGCTGAGTCACAAAAACATAAACTGCTTTTGTTTATAAAAATCATGTGCAAAAAATAAAGAGCCTGTCCCTTCAAAAAAAATGATGTACACTATATCGGATTCCAATGTTTTGCTCAAGCTCCAATGAAACATTTTCTCAACACTTTGCATCGAAATTCAATTATGTTGAGCACTGATGCAGTCAAGTACTGGGGTTCTACTATATATAAATATTAATGGTTGTGTTTCTATAAGGGATCTGCAAGTGGTAGGGAATGTAGATTTGATCTTGAGGGTAGAGAGCTCTCCTCTCACACCCGGAACACATGGATGGGAACTATCATGTTAATTAAGTTGAATGTTACCTTGAGTTGATGCTTTATTCTGACCACAGGTTTGGTGAACTCTCAGGAAAAAGCTCCTGACCTCCCTAAGGCAAAAGAAAACTGTTAACTTAGAAATTAGAAGATAAACCCTTTATTTTCTCAAGCATCTGAAGATACCAAGATTTTGGGGGCCCCCATCTACATGTAGAAAAATTAGTTCTGACTTCACCTGTGGCCAGACACACTCTTAGTCTCCCAAGTCCAGTGACCTGAAGTCACCCAGGCTCCTGATCACAGTGACTACCATTCTACCTTAAGACTCCTGGAATATACCCTTGCTTCTTCAAGTCTTTGTTCACCTACCACCTCTGTGCTGACTACTGTTTGAAATTACCAAGGCCCACTTGATATTCTATACTGTTCTTTCCCTTTTTCCCATATCTATAGCATATATCACATCCTGGTAAACTCAGTTTGTTCTTCTCATGTTGAGTCATGCCCCATCAGCAAATCCAAGTCCCAAACACTTTACTTCATCCACAAATGTATGGTTGACTCTATGTTGAAAAGACAGCCATTCCACAGTCATAGCTTGAGTGTGTTCCTACCTAAGAGGTTCATCTCCTGGCATCATATCTGACAATCCTCTGTCTTGCTGACAAAGATAAATGGATTTCAGTCTTCAACATCAATTACAATTTAGCATCTGACAATGTGTTACTGCTATTCATAAGGTTTTAGTGACCTGTTCTTCAGAAATGGGCAGAGTGTTCCTTCTTTGGTGGATGCTCTTAGTCTGGAACCTCTGATGAAACCTGTTCACTTTAGGTGAATAGTAAACTTTGTAACACCAGCAAGACAGCTTCTACAATCACAGGAACAAGAAAGTCACCAGAGATTGAGAAAATGACAGACAATTTGAAGGCTTCCTGATAAAGATAAATGGATTTCAGTCTTCAACATAGATTACAATTTAATGAAAAGAAAACAAAATCTTAACAATTGGACCATCAGGTAACATGACATACTGAGAAAAGTTTTTAAGTTGTCAGGAGTTTTCATTGCTTGGATTCACAATGAATACTCATGGAAACAGCAGTCAAGATCACCAAACACATTGCATTGGATAAATATGCTGCATAAGACCTCTTGAAAATGTTAAGAGCAATGATGTTATTTTGAGGACTAAGGTCCACCTGACAAAACGCACAGTATTTGCATTTTCCTCATATGCATATGAAGTTTTAGACTGAATAAAGGGAACTAAAGAAAAATCTACATGTTTGCATTGTGCTGACAAAGAATGTTGAAAGTACCATGGACTAACAGCATAACAAACAAATCTGTATTGGAAGAGGTACTACCAGAAGGCTTCTTAGACTCAATGATGGTGAGACTTCATCTCACACACTTTGAACATGTTATCAGAAGAGTTGAATCTCTGGGAAGGGCACTATGGTAGTTATGCAATTTCATAAATAAGTGTAGGGGTCAAGTCTAGCCTGTCAATCAAGTCACAGTCTGATGAAGCTTCCTTGTGGGTGTGGCTTTCTCATGAGAATTCTGGGAACTTCTCCCCCTCTGCCTTCATCTTCCTGTTGACAAGCCACATGGAGACATATTGAGACCTGTGAGATGGTTCCTCCACCACTGGATCCACAAGATTTGGACCCACTGGCCTGTGATCTCCCTGCATCGTGGATCCTGGCATGTGACTGTGTGAGTCTGAAGAGAGATTTTTGGACTAGTATCAGACTTATGAGCTAATATCACACTTATGAACTTGACCTGGACTGGGTTGGGATGTTTTCTTAATAAACAACTACCTTTTTATATAAAGCTCTTTCTTATACATATATCAATCTCCTTGGATTTGTTTCTCTAGTCAATCTGGTCATTATACTTGGTAGAGGGGTAGTCAAAAAGAGGAAGACCCTCAAAAAGATGGACTGGTCATAACCATCCATGATGGACTGCAAGAAGGATCCAATGTGACAATCGTGAGGATGGTGCAGGTTTTCAGTCTGTTGAACAAAGCGGGGCTGTCAATCACAACCAATTTGATGGCATCTCAGAGCAAATAATATTAAACTCTTTATTTATATGCCCTGATGTTTTTTCTTGGTTGGTTTCTGGTCTCATTTGCAGGGAGTATAAATTCAATGAGGGCAGGAGTGTTTGTCAGTTTAAATCATGTTGGAATCCGCATACCTATGACAGTGCTTAGACTAAGTGTCTTCTGGACACTTAGCAAATATTGACTGAAAGCATGGATATAAATACCAGCACATGAAAATGCTGTCAATTACAGAAGATACTGACTTAGGAAAATGGTAGCTTTCAACAGGAATTATGTTTAGAAATTGGGTTTCTAAGTTATTTTTAGGGAAGGATATTTTCATTCTCATAGGAAAGAAATAGCCATGAATAACTCTGAAGAGCCATTATAAGGGTGAAGAAAAATTCAAAAAGAACATTCCCCAGCAATGCTAAGGTACACTGAACTTTTGTAAATTTCTGGCTTCGTGCATAAACTCTATAGTCACCTTCTCAAAATTTAAAAATTGTGATTCCACTTAACTTTTGCCATGCAAATATGCCGTAATCTCTCTAGGGTCCATTATAAAATGAGCATAATGATGATAATATTGAATTTGAGTAAGATAACTTATGGAGTGAGCTGAGCACTGCACCAGGCATATGGTGTCATTATTGTTATGTTTTCATACTAAATTCTAAAATATCTTTATTCCATCTTGACTTGGTAGCTTCCAGTCCCTAGAACACATCTGTTGCATATTTAAACATGTAAAACTAACCATAAATAACCACTATGTTCTGAATTTGTTCCATAGGCATTCCTGATGGTGCTGTTGATAGTTTGAACTTACCAGCCATTCCTTGGGAGAAAGACGAGGCTATCTCCCCTTTATAAAGACTGACACCTTGGAAACCATATCGAGGTTTGCTCTAAGTCAGAATTGGCTCAGTGGCAATGGGTGATGTGTGCACCGTGAATTATAGCTGTGTTAGTCTGGGTTTTCTGCTGATTGATGTTGTTGTTGCTGCTGCTGCTACATGCCCTCAAGTCCATTCTGACTCATAGAAACCCTTCATACAACATAGAGAAATACTTTCCAATTTTGAACCATCCATAATCATTCTTATGTTTGAGCCTATTGTTGCTTCCACTGTGTCAATCCATCTTGTTGAAGTCTTTCTCTTTTGTGCTTCCTTCTGATGTACCAAACATGGCATCTCTCCTCAGTGCATGTTCTAAGTACCTGAGGCTCTTGACCTCTAAGAGACATTTTGGCTATACTTCTTCAAAGACAGATTTAATTGTTCTTTTGGCAGCCCGTGGTATTTTCATTATTTGTCATCAACACCATAGCCCAAATACATCAACTCTTTAGTCTATAATATTTATATCAAGAAGTAGCTCACACCATCGTAGAAATGAACAAAACCAGTCTGGTCTAAGTCCGTGGTTTATTTGTAAGCTGGATGCTTCTTCTGATTCCTATAGCTATGAGGCCTGATGAACAGGAAGCAGAAATACCACAAGCTGATGGCTACAGAGCTGAAGGAATCAAACATCAGTTGACAGATCTCTCCCATAACAAGTAGGCAATTTAACAGGAGCTGAACCAATACAGTGCAGGATCCCAATTCAATAGCAGAAGTGAGCTAGTTTCTGCTCATTTGTCACGTATTACCAGGTTATCCTAGAGTAAGCCACACCCTGAATGTAACCTCCATCCATTGTATCAAGACTGTGACAGAAGTAACTGGTCTATTCTTTTCACAATGGTTGGCGACTTCACAAGATAACTAATCACTGTGTGAAATCATGTCATGGAAGGAATTTATCCCACCAAAGTTGACATCAAACCTAACTATCACAATAGTCAACTACCTCCCGTGTCTATCACATCAGGATCGCCATTTATAAATTTGTTTCATCACAGATGCTCATATTGCTGTAACGTTGTTTCCTCTACCTCATTGCGGCCTCAAGGAGTCAGAGCCACTGCATCAGTTCTCCCTATCTGGACCACTTCTAGGAAGCGTATGCAGCTAGGGTAGGATATTCATCAAAGCCCATGTCATGAGCTATTGGTTTTAACATTAGCTCAACTGACCCACCTATTGCAAGTTGATTTGATTTGGATTCAACCCAATGGTAGTGCATACCTACTTGATTTTCTTTGAACCTGAGCTTGCATCTCCTCAAACAGTACTAAAGCTTAGATCTTGCATCCACCCTTTATTTGTTTTTATATTGTACAAGCTATCGACTCATTCATGTATTCATTCAATGTTTATTGAGAAATGTGTTATGTGTTTACATACTGGCTTTCGTGCCCGAAGTAAAAAAATTTAATATACAGAAACAAAGGACTACACTGTAAATTATCCCCAAGCCTTGCAATATACTTGGTGACAGGTAATAAGTTTTGTTTTGTTTTTAGCATCTTTGGTAGAAAATGGGTGGCTGTACAGCTTGCTACCTGTGAATTGCAGTAATAAACTATCAAAGTAAGAGGCAGATATACTAATTTACCTCAATAGTGCTTAATGTTGCTGCAAACTTATTAAATGCTATGCCATCACTGCCTCTCTCCTGAAGGAAGAATTGCCTAAGGAATATGAATAAATTTCAAAAATGAAAAATATTATATAAGGCCATCCCAAACTGAGACATCTATCATTTCTTTTATAATTCAAAATTTCAACTACATCAATGGGGCAATAAATTGTGAGGGAAGCAAGTTTGGCATGTGGTGGCTTCGGCTCATGCTCCCAGTACTGTCTCTTACAGGGTCATCAGCACAAGGCCAAAGAATGGAGCTCTAGTTTGATGTATGGGAAAATCCAATCTCAGAACCACCAAGATGAACAATTTTTCTTATATCATTATATGCACACACACTTACAAATATATTTTATTTGATGCAATTAAATAAAAATCCCCTTGGTTATTATTCTTACTACCTCTCACATTTGATTGCTCTCTGCAGGCCTCATTTTCTGTGAAATAAAAAGACGGGTGATGCTGCTTGGTACAGACAGAGCTTTATGAATGTTGTTCTTTTCAGCACTCTGATGACATATGGTTGCTTGGACCAGAGGGCAGCAGGCAATGACAGAAGCAGCAGCAAGCCTGGAGCTAAAGGCATTTAATTATAGTTTTAGCTTAGAGTCAGAATTTCTTGGGGCACATCCAAGGCTTCTGCATCAGTGTGGACATCTATAAAATAGGTAAAGGACAGCTTCTCACCTAGTACTCTAAGAAAATTAACACCCACATCAGTTCCTTGTCAGGAGCTTCTACTCCTGCACGGCCAGTGCCAGGAGAATAACAGTATTTAAAATACAGTTTGAGATCTGGAGGTGAATTTTGCCATATTAAGCAATCAAGACTTTTAACTATAGAGAAGAGGGAAGAAAATGAAGCCAAGGGTAATAATAGCCACCATTCACTGAGGATTTGGGAAATGTGAGCCCCTCAGAGGGCTGCTTTGCATACATGGTGCATTCTTGCTGCCATTTTGTAAATTATTACTCATCCCCATGTTTTAAAACAGATGAGCTAACTGAGGTTAATAGACATCAATTTATGTGTCAAATTCCCACATATAACAAGTAGCAGCATCTGGGTTTGCATCGCATTCCAGATCTGGCTCTTGGGAACTAGCTCTGAGATGATCACGAGCTCTAGAAGAAAGGAGACAGACTTCCATGATCATTACAAATATTGAAACATATTAGTGATAAAGGGTGTGTGTCCCAAAGGTTTTGGTACAACATATTTTCATTCTCATTGGTTTCTAGAAAGTTCCTGGTTTCATCTCTGATCTGGGTCAATGCCCACTCCTTTCGCAACAGAGAGTTATTCATCTTCCAATTGTTTGACCTTGCTTTCTTCACAATCCTTTTGTTGATTTCCAGCCTTATGTCATAGTGGTCAGAGAGAAAAGTCTGTATAACCTCTACGTGCTTGGTTATACTCAGGTATGGCTTGTGGCCCAGCATGTGGTTTATCTGCGAGTATGACAAGCCTTGAAGATGACATCTGTGCTTGGAGCAAAGAGAAGTATAGTGCCGGCCCCAACACAAGACACGATGTTCCCCCATTAAGCCATACTACTACAGGGAACAACACTGGAGACACAGTGCGGGAATGGTCCACAATCTGACCCCATCACGCTGGGGTGAAACACTAAGGGCATGCGAAAAAGTAACAAGGGGAGCAAAGTGATGAAATCCCAGGGGAATACTAAAAATGGACTTTGGAGACCGAGTGTGGCACCCCATCAGACTCAACTGGAAAATACTCATAAAGTCCCACAACAGATCTCGAACTATTTATAGACTTTTCCTTTTTTTTTTTTTTAGCAGCTTTCATTTTGTATGGTTTGGGGGTTTCTTTTGTTGCTATTGTTTGGTTGGTCTTGACTTCTTTTGTTGTTTTGTTTGACTTTTCCTGTTTCTTACACTTATTAATGTCTCTGCATGTATATCTAGATAAGATAAGCAGCAAAAGCAATTTAGAGAGGAAAAGATTGGGACCAGTGGTTCTGTGGGGATATGTGGGAGAAAGGAAAGGGTTGAGGGGAACCAACCCAGGGACAAGGGAACAACAAGTGAACTAAAATGGATGGAACAAAGGGCACAAGATGCCTAGTGGAGCTTAATCAAGGGCAATATAGCAACAAGGAATTACTAAACCCAAATGAAGGCTGAACATGATGGTGGGACAAAAGAATGGACAATGGAAATAGAGGAAATTACCGGGAGGCAAAGGACATTTATAGAGGTCTAAATATAGGCATGTACATATGTAAATGTTTATATATAATGAGAGAGAGTAGAATTATAAATCAATAACTGTATGTTAAGAATTGAGGTTGCAGGTGGACATTGGGCCTTGGCTCAAGTACTCCCTCAATACGGCTCAAGTACTCCCTCAATACAAGAACATTTTGTTCTAATAACATGGAATTCTGTGATGCTCATCTTCCCAATCACTGAAGACAAAGTGGGTGCATAAGCAGCTATGGCAAAGAGCTGATGGTGCCCAGCTATCAAAGGATATAGCACCTGGGGTCTTAAAGGCATGAGATAAACAAGCATCTATGTAGCTGAGAAGCAACAAAACCCACATGGAAAAAGAAAAACAGCCGGTGTGATCATGAGGTATTGGCATAATAGATATCAGACATCAAAGATCCAAAACAAAATCAAACCAAATATAAATGGGAGGAGGTCATGGAGTGGCAACCCAAAGCCCATCTGGAGAAAATTGCATGTCAAGCACATTTGTACATCTGTTGCCCTCCTCATTCTCAAAACATTTTCTTTCTATTTAAGCCCTTGGCATCAGCTCCTCATTTTTCCCCTCCCTCATGAACCTTTGATAATTTATAAATTATTATTACTGTGCCATATCTTACACTGTCTGATGTCTCCCTTCACCCACTCCCCTGTTGTCTGTAACCTAGGGAAGAGGTTATATGTAGATCCTTGTACTAGGTTCCCCCTTTCTACCCCACTTTCCCTTCACCCTCTCAGTATCACCACTCTCACCACTGGTCCTGAAGGGATCATTTGTCTTGGATTCTCCATGTTTCCAGCTCCTATCTGTACTGGTGTACATCCTTTGGTCCAGCCAGATTTGTTAGATAGAATTGGAATCATGATGGCAGGGGTGGGGTGCAGTGTGGGGAGGGGGGAAGAGGATTTAAAAACTAGAGGAAAGTTGTATGTTCCAACACTGCTACAGTGCATCATAACTAGTCTGTCTCCTCCCCTCTGTAAGAGGAAGTCCATTACCTACAGAAGGATTCTGGGTCCCCAATCTGTACTCCTCCTCATTTATAATAACACAATTTTTAGTTCTTTGATTCCTGATGCCTGATCCCTTTGTCACCTCCTGGCCACACAGGTGTGACCTTCTTCCATGTGGGCTTTGTTGCTTCTGAGCTAGATGGCTGCTTGTCTACCTCCAAACCTTTAAGAACACAGAAGCTGGGTCCTAGCAGCCCAGGCAGCTGACAGAGTGGCAGTGCCAGGCAATCCAGCTCTGAGAAAGCTCTCAGTGCCCAGCAGACAGAAGGAATCCTACAAGCGACCTTCCCACAGTCAAGATACCCAAAAGGAAGGGGCAGTGAAGGAGAAGCCGAAGAGGAGATTGGCAAACCTGGGTCTGCAAAAGTGGAGGTGAAGCCAAAGAAGGCACCAGGAAAAGACAAATCTTCAGACCAAAAATCAAAAGGGAAAAGAGGAACAAAAGGAACACAGGCTAAAGTAGCTGACTGAGGAATTATAGATGATTTACCTGCTGAAAATGGAAAATTGAAAAACTAGAGTCCAGCCTCTGTAAATGCAGGTGTTTTAGTAGCTCTAGAAACAATTTTAAGAAAAACGAAATCCCAATCCATCCCATTTTTTTCAGTGTAAATGCTTTATTTTTTAAGATATGAAATCATTTACTGGTTGTTTATTTTTTTAGTACAACCAGAAAATAATGGGATGTTGAATGGTGAGAAGATTTGACTATCTTGGGTGTCAACATAGCATTCCATAGGATGGGGGGAAGTTTGTGGATCTCTAATACAAAACACACTTAATGGCAACTCGGAGTCACTGACATGCAGTTATATGATGTGAACCTTTAAATTTTGTTTCCACACTTGTTCTCTTAATACAACTGTGTCTGAAAACCATTCTGTCATCTTCACTTTCTTCTCAGAACTGTGCATTCTGTAACGCCTTTCATGATGCTAGTCCAGTTTTCCTGATAACTCTGCAATGGACTGTGAAGGATGGAACATTTGAGTGGGTAGTATGTGTGATATTGAATTGTGATTTAGTGTAATTATTTACTGGCATTTAAAGATAATGGTACTTGATAGCATCTTTTTTAAAATTTTGTCCCTAAATTTAAAGCTTGAAAGTCCCTGGAATTTAGAAACAAATTTTATCTACATGCCGTTTTAGGACTTTGGTACATGCATGAAGAATTGCTTACAAATTGTTCATAAAGTCTCTGTACTGATCTCAAAACAACCAATAAAATGCCAGTTACAAAAAAAAATAGACTCCAGACAGTATTTTTTGATAGCCATCAGCTTTTTTCACCACCTATGCATATGCAGACATTTGTCTTTAGTGATCCTAATGCAAAGGCAGGCACACAGTGATATGATTTGATATTCTTTGATGTCTGATTCCTCATCCCTATGACACCTTGTATTCACACAGGCTGTTATGCTTCTTCAATGTGGGCTTTGTTGTTTCTGAGCTAGATGGATGCTTGTTTATCTTCAAGCCTTTAAGATCCCAGATGCCGTATCATTTTATAGCTGAACACCATCAGCTTTCTTTACATCATTTACTTATGCACCACTTGGTCTTCAGCAATCATGTTGGAAAGGCAAGCATCATGTAATGCCAATTTACTAGAACAAAGTATTCTTGCATTGAGGAGGCACTTGAGTAGAAGCCCAATGTCCCTCTGTTGTCTTAACACTGAAACTATAAATATATGCACATAGATCTATTTCTCCATCATCATATATAAATATATTTACCTATATATATGGCTGTATTTAGATCTCTATAAACGTCCTTTGCCTCATATTTCTTTCCTCTATTTCCTTTTACTTTCCTCTTGTCCCACTATCATACTCAGCCTACATTTGAGTTTCAGTAATTTCTCTAGGTTCCCCTACCCTTGATCAATCCCTACCAGGCCTCTCGCACCCTCCTTGCTACTGATTTTGGATTACTTGTTTTTCCCTGGTCCCTGGGTTGGTCAATACCACCTCCTTTCTCCCACTTCCCCCTCTCCCATATTCCCCCAGAACCATTGGTTCCATTGTTTTATCCTCCAGACTGATCATCCAGCCTATCTTATCTAGACAGACCTGCAGAGATAATAATATACACACAAAAAAACAAGACATAGCAAGAGGAAGTGATGAAAGAAAATGAAATGACAACTACAACAAGAAAAAAAAAAGCCCAGAAAATATATAGAGAAAGCAAACAATAGGCAGCTAGCTCAGGAGCAACAAAGTCCACATGGAGGAAGCACACCAGCCTGTGTGACCATGAGGTGTCAAAGGGATCCAATGACAGGCCTCAAGGAACTAAAAATGTTATCGTTATAAATGAGGGAGAGCACTGAGTGGGGACTCAAAGCCCATCAATAGGTGAAGCGAGATAGCTTCACAGAGGGGTTGCAGGGAGGAGAGGAGTCAGTCACGGTACAGTGTGGCAACAGTGAGACATGCAACTTTCCTCTAGTTCTCAAATGCTTCCTCCCACCCACTATCATGATCCTACTTCTACCTTACAAATTCACCTAGACCAGGGGATATACATTAGAAGTGGAAACACAGAAAATTCAGGACAGATGATCCCTTCAGGATGTAGTGATAATACTGGAAGGGTAGAGGGATGGTGGAATGGAAGGGGATAACCAATTGCAGGGATCTACATATGATCTCTTTGGAGTATGGACAGCAGGGACAAAGTACGATATGGAAAAGTAAAGACATTGTATCAATTATTAAGGGTTCATGGAGGAGGGAGGGGAAATATGGGGAGCTGGTACTGGGGGCCTAAGTGGAGGGAGGATGTTTCTGGGTGGTGATGGCAGCAGGTGTGCAAATGTGATATGCTTACAATTGACATGTATATTGATCATGATGGGAGTTATATGAGTCCCCAGTAAAATGATTTATTAAAAAAAAAGAAATCATAAAATGTTAAAAATGTTACCAGAAAAGTAAATGTAAATAAAATGAAACCCTTTTAAAAAATAGAGAGATAACTAAAAATACTATAATAAAGCAAAATCTGTAATTATTTCAATTTCTATTTGTTGACCTCTAGGGGTAACCTCTGGTAGAGTTCAATGGGTTTCCACACCCTACCTGGCCCCCAAATCAATCCTTGGCACTCCCTCAGGATCTCCATGTTCTTCTCTCTCCCACTGCTCTGCGACACACATTTAGTGCTTTCCTGTGTGTGGTAGGGTCAGACCAGGTGCAATCCTCACACAGTCTCCAGTGTTGTCCCCATAGGGTCATGGGTCAGCAAGGGACATCATGTCTCATAGTAGAGCTGGTCATATGCTCCTCTCTGTGCATTGGCTGTTCTGAGTGGGGATATCATCCCCAAGGATTGGTGAGCCAGGATGCACTCCACTCTCTGTTCCTCCCTCTTCATTTACTCCCATTGCTCTGGTCAGACATGTCCTTCTCCCCAGAGCTTCAGTGCTGTCTTTTAATGTAAATTCTTCTTGGGGAAAGGACTGCTGTCCACATGGTTGGACTTGGGGCTGGGTCCTCAGACCCCTGCACTGACTCCCCACTCTCTGCCATCAAACAGCATTCATATTCTGGAAGACTGGGTGGAAGTCTGGTTCATATTCTGGAAGACTGGGTTGAAGTCTGTTCCCTCTTTCCCTGTGGAGATATAAACAGCACCCTCCCCTTGGGTGGTTTAGGGCCATATAATGCATGCTAAAGTCAGGTACAGTAAGCCCTCCTACTTTATCCATCTTCTTGAGGAGCTCTCTGCTTATTCTGGGCTTGTTCCCTCTCTATATGAAGTTGGTAATCAGTTTTTCCAATTCTTTGATGGATGATTATTGTACTCGTATTGATTATTGTACTCGTTCGTAGCACTGAACTTATATAATGATTTGGGCAGAAGTGACTTCTTTACTATATTGAATCTTCCAATCCATTAGCAAGAGTTATTTTTCCATTTCTTGAGATCTCTCTTATTTCCTGTAGTCATGTTCTATTATTTTTCTCATATAAATCTTCATTTAAGTCAGGTCTATCCCTAGGTACTGCAATTTGTGGTTGGCTATTGTAAAGGGAACTACCTTTTTAATTGACTCTTCTGTGATCTTGTCTGATGTGTATTGCAGACTGATAGACTTCTGTTTGTTGATCTTATATCCTGCCACTCTGCCTTTATCCTCTATTACTTCGAACACATGTGGAATTCAGGGGATTTTTGATGTACAATAAAATATTTTAAATAGTATAATCATTTCATTAGGGGCACTTAAAGATCCTATAACAAGCAATACATCAATTGTATCAAGCACATTTGTATAAAGGTTAATCACCATCATCCTTTTTAAAACATTTTCTTTCTACTTGATTTCTTGGTATGAGCTTCTCTTTATTCCCCTCACTCCCCCCTCCCACCCTCATGAATCCTTGATAATTTATAAATTATTTTTATTTTCATATTGTACACTGTCTACTGTCTTCTTTTCACCCATGTTTCTGTTGTTAGGGATGTCAATATGTAGATCACTGTGATTGGATCCCTCTTTCTCCACCTTCTTTCCCCGCCTTCCCCTCATCCTCATGTAACTGCTACTTCCATTATTATTCCTGAGGGGTTGATATGTCCTGGATTCCATGTGTCATCTGTACCAGTGTGCATACTCCAGCCCAGCCACGTTTGTGGTACAACTAGGGTTATGACATTGAAGGATAGGAATTATTAAAGAACTGGAGGAGTGTTATGTGTTTCATCAGTGTTATACTATACCTTTGCTGACTCTTTCTTTCCTTGTGGACTTTTTGTGGGGATGAGATGGGGGCATTTTTCAGGAACTTCAGTTAATATTGGACTTGTTGAACTACTAGTAAGTCACTTTACATTGAACAATGAGCAATCCTGTTACAAATCACATGCCATTCCTGTTAATATTAGGAGCTTTTTCCTAGTGTACTGTGATTATGTGTTGAACTGCAATCTGCAAGGTCGTCATTTCAAAATCACCACCTATTCTGGAAGAGCAACACTGGGCTTTCAACTCCTGAAAACAGTTACAATCTTGGAAACCCACAGGGGAAGTTCTACCCCGTACTATAAGGTCAATACTAGTTGGCATCAAGCTGATGGCAGAGAGTGAGTGATATATTTGCCTATGCTGTTATCTTTCTTCCTTCACTGCATGTTAAAGTCTATGGATTATGTCCACTGTTTATAGCCAAAAACAAATATCACAGGAAATAAAAATCTTGGTCTAAACTGCATAAATAGAAACACCATGTCTTTTGCCTGTGGTTTCATTACTGTTTTACA